>JAAAKG020081547.1:0-16773 GCA_010014905.2 Druon quercuslanigerum | reverse complement strand
TGTGTCCGAGCGCGTAGCGCGAGGTGAATACACTATCGAGCGCGAAGCGCGAGATCCAACAGGTGCGCGCCCCAGGCTTTCGATTTCTTTTAGAATTCTTTTTTTACAGCAAGTGAATTTCAAAAACACAGTATTTTTGAGGAATTTTAATGGGTTTCATTAAAGATATTTAATTGTTTAAAATTCTTGGTGAAATTTTTAACTGTCACTTTAAATGAGATGTGACATAACCTTCCTCACCTTACCGCGACAATTCTTTTCCGTGCTTCAATTGAGAGTCTGGAACGAGAGTCACACTCCATGAGGGCATTTTTGGTATTTTCGCGAATCGATTTATTTATATTTTCTTTTGTTACCTTCTTATTATGTATATTTATCTCGGGATTCTAATAACGTCAAGCGAAAGCAACTATCAGTGAGACCCTAAAGATCAAACTAACAACACACACATGGCAGGATTCACGAGGCGATCCTATCCGCAGGATGGAAAGAGGACGAGCGATTTCGTAAGTAGCCTGTCCTTTTCTAGCCCTCCAGCCAAATAATCGGTCATGAGACAGAACAAAGAGAAAACACCCCATGAAACGGCCTGTCTGGTCCTATCCTACCGTCTGACTGATCCAGCGGGTGGAGGAAAGAGACAGGCTGATGGAGAAAATCGCATGTCTCTTTCTGACCTATGGACTCTACCTGTAAGTCACCATGTTGAGATGTTGAACCACTCAAATAGCCAAGGGAACCGGAACCACAAAAGGAGTGGTCACCTCTTATAATTCTACATACTGGAATGCCCGGAAACGGCAGAGGGCGCTACCGTCTAGAAATGGTTCTCTCCCACTCCCTGCAAGATACCGGTCGCCGACAGTCCTGGAGTCAACGATTGGCTGATAACATCGAGCCAAGAGGTGGTGCGTTTTGATTGGTTCAACAGCGAGGGACGACCACGCCAACCTACTGTCTAGAATAAGCGCGCTTCATCACTTTCGTTTCGGATTCAATTGAAATTAGGTCGACGTAGTAAAATTTGTGCAAGGGTAAGGACTCGCCCTGAGATTATTAAAAAGAATTATTGTTAGTTATTATTAAAATTGAGCCATTCAAGGAACTTTGGCGGGCTTATACATCTAAGGGGTAAGCCTTTTTTTGTATGGCGGAGGGTTTTGGCGGCCTGTTAGAAATTACATCAGGCATAATACCGCCATAGCGCTCAGTCAGCCTACTAAGTGCTGTGCGTGAAATTAACAGATATAAAAGAAAGGAAAAATACATCGGTTTGATCAACGCTATGAGGACACGAAGTGTTTCAGGTCCGTGACAAACGATATGCAAATTTATTCTTCTTCTTGTCGCGCAATAGCAAGATTCACGCGTTAGCAGTTGTGGCGAATATTATTGAAATTAGAGCAGTTCAATCACGCGTGTTAGGAACAATGAATTGATCGGAAACGACTTTTGCGATTTAAGGATTTTACATTTTAGCTTCGGTTTCTGTAAATAATTTTTTTTTTTTGAGCAACAAAATGGCGTTCTTGAACTCGCTTACTAGCGTCACAACCTACAAGGAATTAAAATGTCTAAACGCGGAATTGGATAACGCTTCACCTTGATACCACCGGCACCAGAAATCATGACAAGAATATAATAAATTGTAACAAATTTGTAACGCTTTTTCGAGTAAACAACTTTCGTCCATTATTTTTTGAATACCTTTTGTCGTTTTCCATCATTTTATCATTTTTATTTTTAATTTCATTTTTATGATTAAGCCCAAAGTTAGGCGTTCTATAAATAAGTGTTTTTATACCAAATTTGTACCTGTCTTTCGGTTAAAAATTTCTCGTTAGATCATTTTTTCTTGACTTGTGTAGTTTTTCCAAAATTTTAATTTTTTTAATTTCAATGTAAGTTTTTACGAATAAAACTAAAATTATGCGCCCTATTAGGAAGTGTTTAGGAAAAAAATCGTGTATCCTTTTTATGATCAGAATTTTTGTTCGTTTATATTTTTTTGTATTGTGCATAGTTTGACCACATGGTAGAATTTTTTATTTTTCATTCTTTTTTGCGCATTAAAAATTTGTTATGATCATCTTATATGGCTTTCAAAAATCAAAGTTTTTCTCCCCCTGCTTCTTTTCATAATATAAAAGGACAATGATCCCAAAAATTGTTATAATGGTTTAAATTTTTGAATTTTTGTCCGAAATTGCTGGTCAACGAACTCGTCTACAGATCTCAAGGACTTTTTGCTCATAAGGGTATTTACAAAAACTCTGCATTTCGTGTGAAAACTGTGAGGAACAGTGCCCAATGTTTCCTAAGTTTTGGCGTTAATTTGGCACTGATTCGACGCCCTACTTTAGAAAAATTTAAATAATTAATAAGAAATCTTGCTTTCATATTGGGCCAGATTCAACAAAACTTTTGCTGACTAAACAAAAACTTCGGTTGGTTCACAAAATATTTCGTTAGTTTAACCAAACCTTTTGCTACGGAAATTAAAATCCGGTGGAACAATGAAAAGAATTTATTTTACAAATATTACTGAAATTATTTTATTGTACAGATAAAACATTCTTCATAGTGTATTATACACATTTACTCTGTTACAGTTTTTATACATTTTAAAATTATCCGCTCCTTCTCTTGGTCTCATATTGACCAACCGGAACCTGAAATAATATAACGAGTGACTATGGTCACTGCTTCTCGCTCGATTCACATTCAATATAATATTTTGTAATTCTTCTGAATTCGAAGTTCTCATTTATAGAACTAATAATCGTTAAGAAAAAACCTTGGGAAAGGGCGTACATTTATTTGGTAAGTATGGTATTCTGTTTACTTTCAGAAAGAAGCTAGAAAAATGTCGATCAGTAGTCAACAACGGTTTATTCGTTTATCGTAAATATAATTTCAAAAGGCAGATCACCCAAATACATAATCCTGCTACTTTAACTTATCGCAAGTACTATTGCGGAAATCGGATTGGTGAATTTGGACCACAGAGTTAATACAGATAGAGGCGACAAGCTAGCTTGGGTACCGTCCACGCGTAGAGAGAGAAAGTGAATCAGAAACCACTCTTATGCCACTCCCCACTCTCCCTACTCTACATGAAAACTCGTGGCGCTCTGTCTCTTTCTCTCTCAGCGAAGTTAAGACGGACGGGATTTGAACTCACTCGCTCGGTTAAGTTGTGGCGTCCCTAGAGAGAAGAGGCAGGGGCGGCTTAGCTGGTCGTCTGCTTTAAAATAAAATATGCGTAGTCAATCCGTTACACTTTCTGTAAATGAGGAAATTCTCATCGCCTCTGGAGCGAGATTGTCCGCATTGGCAAACATACGGCACAAATCTAGGACGAACAGATCTGCTTCTCGTGCGTATTATGGGAGTCTTAAGGTAGACTGAGATCCCAGTCTAGTGCTGTCTCGTCGAGGGCCTGGTTAAGGGATGTGAGGACTTCCTCCCACATATGGATTACTGGTGCAGACCCAAGTATAGGTCCTGGCTACTAAGTTCGTTCCTAAAGTTTATAAAGTCTTTATGTTATGAAGTTATGAACACCTCATTACCTTCCTTTTTTTAACAAAATAGCAATAGCTACCTGGTTTGAAGCAAGCCACATCTCCACCCTGCGTGGTGCTATTTATAAGTTCAAGTTTTTGCGAGAATGTCTCGAACGTTATTTACAACAGTTTAGAATGCTATCCAATGAGAAAATTCTGTCGAACCCGCGTTTTTCGTGATTTCAGCGGGACCCAATTTATAATAATTACTTGCAACACTCTAGAAAATATCCGTCGTATTTCCTGGCGCAAAATATAAATTTAATTCATTACACTCTGGAGGCATCTCAGGTTTCCATCCAGGTTACGGGAATATTGGAGACAGCAAACGGAAAGGCGGGAACCAGATTGAAATTTAAATCTCGATTCTTAATTTTTAGTGTTGACAGCGAGAAAATCCCAGTTCTGTAAAGGCCTTACAGAGTTCTAAAATCCCTTGACGTCTCTCGTTAAGAGAATCAGTGAGACAAGGTCATAATAAATAAAAAAAGGATCCTTTAAATTAATCCTAAATTTTTAAAGTTAACCTAAGTATCCTTGGAGTGTCGTGCCAAGTGCCGAGAGACCCAAGTCCGCTTCAAAAATCGAAATTAGAATATAAATAATACGAACTGAAGCTTTGTCGTGTTACAGTATTAATAGAAATCCTTATTTCGAAATAAAATGTTATTACTTTCGTAAATAAATTGTGATTTTTGTCCTCAGCATGTTTCAACAATATACAAATTTCCGGGTTACTTTATCAGAAAATAAGAAAATAACAGAAAAATTTTCTTTGAATTATAATAATACAGCCAACTATAAGACGCGTTTTACGTATCTGATAAGAAGAAAAATAATTCTAATAAAAAACCTGATATTTTTTCAACACTAACAATTTACAATGTTTGCTATTACAAAAAATAGATCAAATGATTAAAATATTAGCGAGGCCAACTTGAATATATTTTAATACACGTTGTTCAAACTTGTAAAATAATTATTGTGTGTTCCACAGTTATTTTGTATCGGTATTGTTATAGTTAGTTAAATAAGTTATTTACCAAAAAGTCACAAATTTTAAAATAGACAATAAAAAAAAACGTATTTCTTCTGTTATATTTCTATCAATTTTCGACATACAATGGAATAAATCTAGTCTATTTGATCATTTTTTGAAAACTTATTATGTCCACCGAGTACAGACTGCAGACAGAATGCACATAGAGAACAGACGTAGACAAATGGACAAATGAGCAGGTAAACAGTACTTGAAAACTGTTGGCCTTCTCGAATTGTTATTCAGACAATCAGCTGAGGAATCTAACATAAGCTCCAGCGACCTAAGTAACTATGAAGAAATCCTCATCAACACAAACGCTCACAAAAAGCATTACAGTCCCTAAGACCGATTCGTTATAGCAATGGTACAAAGTATACGAAAACTATTGCGAAATTGTCTCCACGCAAACGATGCTCTATAAAGAGGGTGGTTCTCGATCTTTATGTCAGATAGTCAGAAAAAGTCTAATAACAAACTATTTCTTCTATGATAATCACCTCGCAGTCGTTGATCGTCTTCGTTTTCTCGTGACCTTAAAGACTGCGACTCAACCTTTAATAAACCCAAAGATAATTACATTAATTTCTGAAGATTGTGGCCCAAAGACAACGTTTTAAAAATAACAGGGATACATCATATTCAATTTTCCACCAATTAATGGACCAAAATATAATAGGTCATATGTCAACTAAGAATTATTTTTACCAAATTATGAAGTTTCAGCCCTAAAATAAAAAAAAACTTAAATTTAAAATAAATAGTTAAATTTTCAAACCAAAAAGTCGGATTTTCTACAAAATAGTTGCTTTATCAACCATAGAGTTTAGTTTTCAACTAAAAAGAAGATTCTTGTACCACACTTACCCCACGCTTATACCATTTAGAGCAATTTTGAGTTATGGTTTTCTCACTAAATCTTTTCCGTGCGGGCAATCGTAACGAATTTTCCCCAACTTAGATTTAGAGACAAGTTCTTACATTTTTGCAATACAATGTGCATACATAACAATATTTTTTAAAACTACATTAAAAAGAGCAAATATTATACCCACAATATTCTTTTTATAAGATTAACAATTTAAAAAATAAGTACAAAAAGTATAAGTTTTATATCAGTAATGTTGACTTTATTACAAACCATTGGCAGCTTTTTATCAGTTTACACAATTAAAATTCGCAGCAAAGCTATTGATGTAAATTCAATTACAGTTGAAGGGCCCACGGTCTAAGTCTGCTGAATTACATTTTTTCGAAATAGATTTTTTTGTGTATTTTCTGGAAAACTCTTTACGTGCAGTTAATATGCCGCAAGCGAAACGGCAAAATTCCTTATATTTTTTTTAATCGATTTTCGAAAATCCTGTTTTGGTATCTAGAAAATAGTTCCGCGGTCTAAACCTGTTAACTGCGTATGGTGTCTTAGGGCAACCCTTTCATTTTTTTCTCGCATTGGCTAAGTTTACTCGTACAATAGGCAAGAAGGCAAATGTCAGTGTGTGTGCAGTTAAGTGTATATGTGTGTAGAAGTTTTGTTGTGTCTCCTTTCACGTCATCTTCGACGTTGTAGTCTACAGACTGCTGTAAAGACGAAGGTGAGCGACGCGTCTCGATTACTCAAACTCGGAACCTTTCAGCAATAAACTATTTTGGATGTTTGCAAGCAAATATATGTTCGGCTTGCGTTTCTATACACTTTCACATATAAAACTTGCCGACAGCTTAAAAAACCACGCAGAAAAATGCAGATAACAGGATTAGACAGCTAAACCCCTTGTAGACAACATTTGAGTGGCTTAAGATTATCATATAATGATAAATTTTGATTCAAATCTTATAAAACCATCGTGTATTATTTTGCTCTGGTTAATAAACTATAAACTTTTCACGTTTTAAGAAAATATTGGAAACTGCAAAATAAAAACAATTTTCCTTCGCTGTGTCAAATTTCTGAAATCACAGTTAACATGTTTAGACCGCTCACCCTTCAGTCGTACTGTATCGTTGTTTAGTGTTCACTTCTTCGAGGGAGTCTTGCTACATCACTCCTAAACCCACGAACGAAGGTATTGATGCATGTTGTTACTTGAGTACGAACTACTCTTACATGTGCTATTATTGTATCCATATTCTCCTTTGAACACTGCTGCGCAAGCTGTATTTAAAAAATAATAATTCTCTATATTTATACTTAAATTTTATCTATAAGTCAACCGCATTACTTATCTCTTAAATATTGATTTTACGCTTGTGCCCTTTTTCAGGATCCCTAAAAAACCTAACATTTGTATATAACGACTTTCATTTGCATCTTTTGTGATTGAAATACTCTCAAAAGGCATAGCCATGGACTAAAACTTTTTTCTTAGTATTTATTAAACAACTTGTAACGTAACTTTTTTACGGATAAAAAATTAAAATGTTTCAAGAAACTGATCTTTTGATCAAATCATGAAAATGCATACGAAGATATCATAGAGCCAACAAAACCTGCTTAATACCCTTTTCTTTGCATAAGCAATGTGAATAGGTGCACTATTAGTATAGTTTAAAAAATCAATAATCATACCTACTTAAAGTAAAAGACATAATGATAAAGATCTTAGTTTCAGTAATAAAGATGCTAATTTCATTGCTTTTAATTTAATTTGAAAGAATTAATTTTCTATTTGCTATTATCAAATGATAAAAAAGTGGGTTTTATTATTAAATGGTGCTTTTAACATTTTTTTACAATATATTTAAACCATGGCGATGTTTCACAATAACCAAGAATGTCACAATTACTGGTACATTCACCTCATCTCTGTCGTAAATTAGGAAGCTCTCAGAAAAAAATTTGATTTTTTATTTATGATATATTATGTTAGTAAATGAAGTAATCTATTGCTGTCGATATAGGCAGTTTATATTATTTTTCTGTGTTATGTTTTACATTAAATTATTAAAAATAATTACTTAAATTGAAAAAGAGCACATATTGTCGTTAAAATATAATTATTATTATTATTACACCATTAAGCCGTTTCCCTTTCGGGTTAGGCGTGACTCACTCGGTGGGGAAAAGAGTAGTGTGAGGAAGATATTATAGACTTTTTAGATTGATCTAGGATTCTCGTGTTATTTATTTAAATAACACGATCATTTTGCAACACTGCTGCGGCCCAGGTTGCTGATCAAACTCTCTAGCAATCACCCTTAAGTGAAGATCCTCACAAAGTCGTCATGTGAGGTTCTTCACTTGGGTCCATTAGTATCCAAGGTCTTTTGTTTTAGTCGCTATTCACTCTACTGGCACTCTTATTATTAACTATTTTCCGTCATACTTTTCTGTCCTGGCAAACTTCTCCAGCTTCTTTAACTTCCATGCATTTTTCCATGCATGCTCTCGTGTTTCTATGGCTTCTTATGTCCCTTATAACTAAGGTTTCATTCACACATTCTAACCATTCCTTCCGCGGTCTGCCTCTGGGCACGCTGCCATTTACTTTACCTTGATACAATTGTTTCGTTAGTCGTTCATTCTTCATTCTCTCAACATTCCCGTACCATCTTAACCGATTTCTTTCCTATGTGTCAACTAGTGTTTCATCGACAGCACATTCCTTAAGGATTATCTCCTTACTTACGTTGTCCCTCAGAGTTTTTCCGCATATTATGCGCAGGAATCTCATGTCGATCGCGTTGATTTTACTCTTACCTTTTGCTTGATAGGTCCATGTCTCGCCATTTTAGCCTTATTTGATATATTTTTACGTCTTATAAGGGAGCCTGCTCTACCAATAACCTTCTTACCTCTGTTTATGCGTCTATCTACCTACTCGTCTATCTTCCCGCCCCTAGTAAATAAGCTACCAAGGTATACGAATTTATCAACTTGTTCAATTCTCTCATCATTTAATACAATGTTACATATTGTTTTCTCACTCTTTTCTTTGAACACCATAGTTTTTGTTTTATTTACGTTAATTTTCAGGCCCATGCTCTTCATGCTTGCATTCAGCTTAGTCAACATTCTTTTCAAGTCTTCGATAGACTCTGCCATAAAAATCTTATCATCTGCGAACGCTAACCCACGTACCCCTATTGTTTCGAGATCCACGACTTCTTCTTCAAAAAGAGCTATTCCTAAACAGTTGTTTATAAATAATATAAATAACCACGAAAAAATATCGAACCAGTCACTCCATTTCCCGTTTACCCTTAAACTCGCTTTGCCACCCATATGTATTGCTCTTATAGCTTGTAAGAGCCATCCATTTACTCCGTACTCTTTTAGGACTTCCCAAAGTTCACTTCTATCTACCTTTTCGGAAGCTTTTTCTATGTCTAAAAATGCACAGTAAACTTTTGCGCCTACTTATTTGATCCGTACGTGACCTTCCTAGCATAAACCTACTTTAAAATTCCCAAATCTTTTCTTTTGTTATTTTCATTACAATAGAAATTAGTATTTTTGAATATATTTTAGTTGCGGTACTTAATCAGCTGATCCCTCTGTAATTATTTCAGTCGCTTTAATGTCTCTTTCTTTTGTATATTGGCACACTAATCGCTTGTTTTCAATCACCTGGGACATATTCTATTTCGATGCATAGATTGATCAATTCCCACAGTTTATGTGGTATGTGCTGACCTAACCTCAGTGACACAGACTTTCTCAATTCAGTATTCTAATGCATTATTTTCTACATCGCATTTGCGGTTTCCTATATCTTCATCTCCGGACTGTATCCTAAAATGGTCTCTGAAAGCGTCTCTAACCCCACCTGCCTGATATTGCTTTCTCCTTTTCTATTTCTCATGTTGACAAATTCTGTACTTTTAATTCCCTGCATTGCTTTGTAAAGTAGTTTCTTGTTTCCTTCAAAGTCGTTTGGTATATTCTTCTCTTCTTCTGCTCTAATTTTATCTTTTGTTTCTCTAATTATTCGCTTTTTGCATCTATAATCATTTATACGTCTATTTCTTATCTTATCGCTAAGACCTGTCATATTCAAAGTTCTCCTGTACGCTTCTTTCTTTTTTTTGGGCAGCCTCAAGTTTATCATTCCACCATGCATCACCAGACATTCTTCTTACAACCGCGGTACCACACACTTCGATCGCACATCTAACCCTGATATCACGGAACATAGTCCATGCGCCTTCTACCTATGCGTTCGATTATCTTATTTTGGAAATCTGTTCACACATCCGGTTTCTGTATGTTCTCAATTTTGATTCGCATTTGTTTTGTTTTTTTGGTAATCTTTTTTCTTCATCCTCGACCTAAGTTTATTTTGGATATCAGATCGTAATGATCAGTATTGCATTCAAAACCCCTCATAACCCTTGTATGTTTAATTCTAACTGATAGTGTTATGTACCTGCATATTACAATTTCTGTCGGCTTTATTTAAACACTGTTTGTAGTCTTCGAGTACACGAGTAGTATTGAATCGAGCGAAATCTTGCAGACAAATGTTGATGTCCTCTCTGGCTATTCCTTCCTGAATCGCAGCATTACTTGCAGCCTTCCGCAAAAAAATAAAGAGAAACAGAAGTTGTTTAATTTTTTTAATAAATAAGATACCAAGGGATTGCAAATTATGTTTACTCACTCACAAGAAAACGTTGGCTCAATGCAAGATGGATGTCTGATACTTGTTGTTGAAATGTTTCATATGCAGCCGTTATCTCCGGATGATTGAACTCTGTGAAGACTGTCTGCAAAGAAGTAAAAATTATGTCTCATCGACTTCCTTCTTCAGCTTACACAAGTGTGTGCGTTTTTGCTATTTCTGAATGTTTAAATATCAGCCAAATTGAGTTTTATAGCTCTGCAAATATCTTTATTGAAAACAAGGGCTTTAAGAATCATTATTAACCCGCTTTAAACCGACCTTCCGCAAGAATAGGTACCTTGGGGTTAACAGGCAAATTTTTCAGGAGAAGCGGTTGAAGAAACGGTCGCAGCCAGACACTGAGCGAGTGGGGACAATCTACGGAATTTACCCCCTTCAATTACAACTGCATCTTCTCGCTCCGCGTTCGTAGAAAGTGGTGGGGCTGGATTTCTCGGGCTGACCGCACGCTTCGTAAGAGACAATTCACTCCACACTTTTTATCTCAATAACAAATCAAATTTAACAGATAAAAATTTAATACTTTTTTGATATGAAAGAGCAACTTTGAAACTATCTATATCATCAAAAATCTAAAAATTAATTTCTAACCCTAAGGTCCCTTTCTCCCGGAAAGTCACAAATTTGTTATTTATCTTAATAGCGTTTATTTTTTATGTATTAATAAGTTTACTTATTTTTAATAAGCATTTTCTTTGGATGGCGCGTCAAAAAATGTTGTTCATTTTTTCCTATCTCCAACAGTGAAAACACAATAAAAACTTGACATTCATTTTTATCCGGTATTTTTTTTAAGGAGTTCTAATATGATCTCAAAATTATTCTATTTTAGTACCAGTTTCCGTCTTGTTTAGTTAATCTTACAAAAAACAAAAACAGTTGGAGCGCGCGCGATGCTGACATAGTATCAATGCCATTTCGGGATTACGGAGGTTTCTAAACTTGACAGTCTAGAATTTGTTTTATCAGGTTGATTAGTTCACGATGATCCTCATTGAGAGCTAAATTTAATAAAAAAGAACCTATTAAAAAAGTGCAATTGTTTTCATGCGTAAACTATTTTAATAAACCCCCTGAAACTCTAAGTTTGAAAATGTACTACGTGTTGACGGTGGCCGCGTCACGGCGCCATCTATGCAGTTGACCTATGATCGTTGAAAATGCATGGAAAAATAATCACGTTGATTTTATTAATATGTTAAAATTAATTAACTGGCAGTGTTAGATAATCTTTGAATGTTTTAAGGAATCTTTGCGACATTTTCTATTTTCTAAGCAAAATAAAACTGAAAAAACTGCTTTTACATGTAAAAATCTGCATCTATTTGCAGTTTCTCTAAAACATCCGCAGTGATGAAATTTTAAACAAGAATTAGTGAAGTGCGTTTGTTTGGATTGGAAATCGGGATATGTGTAAAAATCTGTTAAGTGAGTCACCCATTTTTCGAGGGTCGGACTTTTTTCGCGAAAATTACTTTATTCAATTCCCAGCGATAAATGAAAAATACAATTCGAGCGATTTGATGAAATTCGAAGTTTGATCAAAGTTTTTGTTAATAACATTTTTCTGCATGAATTTGTTCATTATTTATTTGCTAAAGATTCTTTGGATGTATTTTGCTAAATTTTTGAAGTTGTAATTCTAATTTAGACAATTTATTTAAACGAATCAAAATAAATAATACTTCTCCATGTAATTTTTTTTTTTTTTTTTGATCGTCGAATATCAATTTTTATTTCATAACGCGCGCGTCGCCCGTGTCGCGCGCACCGTAAAACAGTAAAGGTGGTCGCACAAGAAAATCCGTTTCCGTACGCTGGTGACGTCTCATGGACGTGCCGTCCGTGCACGCACACATAAAGCCAACCAATCGCGTGCAACCTGACGTGCTGCTGCGGTCCGCGGTGGTACTTGCTCAAGGACGGTGAGAGCTGGTGTTAAAAGCGGCGTACTTGTGTGACTCAGTGTTAAGGCTAAAGCAGCACGACAGGTTGTATGCGATTGGTTCGATCGATGTACTCGTGCATGGGTAGCATGTCAGTGAGACGTCTCCAGCGCACTGCAACGGATTTTCTTGTGCGAACACCTTAAGACCAAATGAGGTGTCCATGAACAACTTAACTTTTAGCCTAAACCATTTGACTGGTTTTGAATTCTTTTTTAAAAATTAAAGCTTATGAAATTTCTAACAACATTAGCATAGCTGCTTGCAATAGCGTACTAAAATGTATTCACAGACAGGGCATGCTGACTGCGCTCTGCTTATTTGTTGACCCAAAAAGTTTGTAATTATTAATAAATAAATATATTTCAGATTAAGATAGTGTTTGCCATTTTTTTACATTTTCTCCAAAATATATTATATGTGTATAAATTTAAATTGTTTTGATTATAGGACGTATAACTTTCAGGTTAAATTCAAAATACCTAGGTTAAGGTAAGAGCTCTTCCTCTAATATGTCAAAACTTTATAAACCCGCTAAAACGATAAACAGCCCACCTGAGTGATTACACACTAATGAATCTAACGCACTAGATAAATTATAAAATTTAAACCATACTTTATGCAACGATATTATTAGAAAGTACGTTTATTTTTAATTGTAATAATTTAACTTTATTTTAAATTATGTCTGGAAAACATTGGAATTGGCATACATTTTTTTTACAGTCGGACAATTATTTCAAAAGCGTTTGTTTTTGGTTTGGAATTATTTTTTTAAATGCAAGTTTAGGTATTCGAGTTCAATATTTCATAATTTTAGTAAAAAATTAATCTTTTTGGATGAAAATTAATTATTTTAACTGATGTTGTTGGTTTAAATTGTAACAATCCCAGTTTAAGATTCATTACTGTAGTCGAAAATTCGTCCCTTTTTTAAAATTCAACTATTTTTTGAAAAGTAGTTTTTTAAATTGAAAATTAGTTTTTTATGGAAAATTATTTTTTTTAGATTGACTATGTGATTGTTATAATTGAATTCCATTTTTCATTGAAAAGTGATATTTGCTAGTTCAAAATTCAGCTATTTGTTTAAAAATTGATCTTTTTCAGTTGAAAATTCAACTCTTACATTGAGAACTAATGTATTTTTTTGAAAAATCGTCTTTTTGGTAGAAAATTAATTCTTTTGGTTGAAAATTCAACTATTTGTTCTAAAATTCATGTATCTTTTTGAATGTAAAAATTTCTACGTAAATAGTTAAGAATTTGAAGCGGTTAAAGTTAATTTTTAATATAGCATTGAAATTATTTTTCCTAAATATGCACTAAATTTTGAGTATAAGTAGATAAAATAAAAATTTGTTTGAATTCGTAGACATTAAAGACAAGTTCATGAAATGATTAATTAAGTTTTTGATATTATGTATTTAGTTATGTAATTAATCTATCGTGCTAAAATATTTAGGAATATCTTGTCATAATAAGTAAATTCATAACTGGAAAAAGCTTGAGATATCTGGAAAAAAACGGAAATTCTCAGGGAATTTTTTTGCAGGATTTGAGTAGCCACCCTGTATAGGTACATCATATTATTAAATCCATATTCTCTTTTATCAGTCTTATTATTGATTTTGATTCCGCGGAACGTTTCTGATTGGTCCACGCCTCATTCCGGCCATTCCGAGAAACGGCCGTTCTTTTGCATGGACTGGAGGCCTTAAGGCCAATTCAGACTAGCCGTTTTCGGTTGCGGTTCACCAGTCCGGTTGGAATCTCGGCTAATCAGCGAGTACTCGGTCCCGGTTCCAGTCCGGTTCGAGCATTTAGGTTCGATTCTAATTTCCACCGTGCCGTTCGCAACCGTAGCCAATGAGAGCGCTCGCAAAGCCACGAGGCCTGTCAGCTGTTTCTCGAGCTTGCTGCATGCTATGTCGTTTGTTTGTTGCTATTCAATTAAAAATACCTTAGAAACTAATTCGATAGCTAATTCGAATAAAAAGATTGTGATGGATCCTTTTTTGGTCTCGCCGTTGGAAAAAAGGTTTGACCCACACAGATCTGTTTTTTGAATTTTCTTCTTCTTAACCCAATATAATAGCCACCAATGCTGCACATATTTTTCGGCGTCAAATTATTTCATTAATAATCCGCTTCCGCCGAGCTGACATTTCGTTTTTGTTCTTATTTACTTGTTGCTCGGCACATACGTCAATTTAATCTATGAACCGCGCATGCGTGAGAATGACAATCGTGTAAGCTGAATCGGCGCAGTGAGCTGATACGGTCAACCGAGAGCCGAACCAGACCGGCGAACCGCAACCGAGAACGGCTAGTCTGAATTGCCCTTTAGTTCGCTTTTTCGGATCAATTTATCAATCTGAAGTTAGCAATCTGACTAAGGCGGATACTGATACTAAAATAAACTCTTTATAAAATCGTTGGACGCCTAAAAAAAGATCCCTTATTAAGATGAATGTCTAGTTTTTACTGTGGAGAAGCACAGTTCATCGCCAGATGTCAAACTTGTTCCAAAGTCAGTTCGTAGAAATGTTTGTATTAAAACGTATTGAAACTTTGATACTCAATCCTTAATGCATAAGTTATTAATAAATGCGATAATTTATAATAATTATGATGTAACTTACTCTGAAAACACAGAAAGCCAATAAACAGAAGAACGCACACTCCATGATCGAAAAAGACGTGTACGATCTATTTCCTCGCTTGGATGATATAAAAGTATTTTATCTAAATGTATGAGCAGTCAATAAGAAAAGAGATGGAAGCAAATTACAGAATCATCATAGCTCAAGGTTTCGTTCATGATACCAATTTATCAACATCAAAGATGAGACTATCGAGACATAATGACGAAACAGGGAATTACCCCGTGCCATATTGTTTGCATATTTGTTTTTAATAAGAAAAATTATCTGTATGTTTGAAAGTACATTCTTTAGGCCAACATAAACTTAAACAAACAAAACTGCTCAAGTTGGCTTAAAATCTAATGAGCTGTTTAACAGTTTTGTTTGAAAACATATTTCTTTTCAATATTTTTTTATACTAGTTTTTCCAGGATCATAATTCAAACCTTATATAATCTTTTTTTTAACAACTTTTGTCTATCCATTTTTTCGTACTCCATTATAATTTTTTAATTCTCTTTAAAACCTTTGGAATATTTTAAATTAGCTTAAATTATTTTAGAGCAACAAAAATCCTATTAATCCTTTAAAATAATAATTCTATCAAATCATTTAAATATTGAGAAATTGTTTGAAAACTCTTAGAATCTTTGAAAATGCTACTGAATTCATAGGTAGGTAATAAATTTCCATTAAAATAAGTAGAAATAATTTACAATCCCTGGAATATAAATTATAAATTAACATTTTCATTAAAAGTTCTTTAAATAAACCGTTAAGATGCCTAGAAGTCTTTTTAATTCATTGAAAGCCTAAAATTCATTAAAATCTTTGAAAGCTCTAGAAAATTCATTGGAATCCCTTATAATCTTACAATTTGTTAAACTATCTTAAAGTCTAAATTATAATTTTACACCGCAATTCTGTGCTCTAATATAGAATTATATTCATTTACAACATTTTGTATTTTAACTCAGAAATATAGTAACTTCCTGTTTCTTAAGTTTGTAAGGGGGAAGTTTCAAACTCTGGCATAGTTTAATTTAAAATAGCTCTGATCTGCAACATTAAATTTTGAAAAACTAAAGAATCCTAACTTTTAACAGAAATTGTTTTTGTAACTTTTCTTTTTATAAATCAGAAGTAAAATCATTTTCATTGAATGATTCTAATGTAAGCCTTGAATAAAATTTATATTTTTGTGCGGAAATTCACAGTTTCGATCTCACAATATCAACTGCTTTAGAAAACTTCCTGCCCCAATTTTTAAAATTATATATCTGTCAAAAAATTTACTTTAGGAAATTCCTTGTTCCAAATTTTAAATGATAATTATGTACTAAAATTTCCTGTCAGAAGTCAGAAAAAAGGTGTCAACACACCTTTTAGAAAATTCTATGCCCTGCATTCAAAATGACAATTGTTTATTAAAACGTCCTGCTCCAATTAAGATTCACTATTATTTTAGGAAAATTCCCGGCCCCAATTTAGAATTATCAATCTTTTAGAAAATTTGCTTTCATAAATTCCAAATGATAATTTTTTAATGAAACACCCTATCCAAAAATTTAAGAAATTCCAATGAGATTACAATCAAACTTAAAATCCGTTATGATGACGGTTGCATGTGATTAGTCCGTTGCGAGTGGTGGGAGTTGGCGTGTGTGACAAGGGTGAGCCTGCTAATATAAATGAAGATGGTGTGTTTGTGTGGTTCAATGTTGATAGGACTTACACCTCAACAATTTCGAGAGTATGGAGAAGATCAAGTATACAACATTATCATTGAGTGAGAAAATAAAACTCATTCGATGTCTCAAGAAAGGAGTTAAAAGGAACAAGGACATTGCTGCTGATTTCAAGATATCCGCCAACTCTCTGACTTCCATCATCAAGAACAAGGAAAAGATTTTGGCTGCTGCTGAAAATTCTTGTTTCCAACCG
>JAAAKG020081536.1:0-16774 GCA_010014905.2 Druon quercuslanigerum | reverse complement strand
TTAAGATAGAAAAATGATTTTTTTTAAGAAATAAAAAATAATATCTAATTTTTTGAAAAAAAAGAAATTTATAATAAAAAAAAAGAATTTTATATGAAGCGGGTTAATTAAATTAAAATTAACCTAATTTTCCGGATAGAAAAATAATTTTAAAAAAAGAATATCTAAGTTTTCAGGAAAAAAAATTTACAATTAAAAAAAGAATTTGTAACAAAATAGTTAAATTTTCAACTAGATGAATCTTAAACGAAAGAAATGAATCTTTTACTAAAATAATAAATTTTTAACAAAGTAATTATTTAAATTTGCTTTAAAAAATATTTATTTTCCACCAAAAAATGCATATATTTGCAACTAATTTATTTAAGTTTGAAGATAAAAAAGTGATTTTTTAAAATAAAAAAAAATATCTGATTTTTCGAAAAAAATAAATTTATAATAAAAAAGAAGAATTTAAAACAAAGTAGGTTAATTGAATTAAAATTAACTTAATTTTCAAGATAGAAAAATGATTTGAAAAGAAGAATATATGTTTTCAGTAAAAAAAAAAATAAATTTATAACAAACAAAAAAAAGAATTTTCAACCAAAATAATGCATTTTGAACAATCATTAATTTTCTACCCGAAAAGATTAATTTTCTATAAAATACATGAATTTGCAACCAATTTTTTTAAGTTTCAAGATAGAAAAATGATTTGTTCTAATAAATAAAAAATAATATCTAATCTTTCGAAAAAATAAATTTATAATAAAAAAGAATAATTTTATATATTAAAGTTAACTTAATTTTCTCGATAGAAAAATAATTTAAAAAATGATTGTCTAAGTTTTCAGTAAAAAAAATTCATAAGAAAAAAAAAGAATTTTCATGGAGATGAATCTTCAACCAAAGTAATGAATCTTTAAATAATAAAATGCATGTTTAACAAAGTAATTATTTAAATTTTCTTTAAAAAAAAAGAATTTTCAACCAAAAAAATTAAAGGTTTGAGTTTTAAGATAAAAAAATATGTAAAAAAGAATAATAATATATAAGTTTCGGTAAAAAATTAATTTATAATAAAAAAATAAAATTTAAAACAAAATAGCAATGTTAAATAAAAATTAGTAATAACCAAAGTAATTAATCTTTAACTAAAAAAATGAATTTTTAACAAACGAATTAATTAAATTTTCTTTCAACAAGATGAATTTTCAACCAGAAAAATTGATTTTCTTTTTCTATTCTAAAACCATACACCAAAAATATATTATGATATAAATTATTTATAATCTAAGATAATAAAAACATGAAAATTAGTACATACTGCTTTGTTGTAATTTCTTCTTGCCATTATTTTTGAATATTTGTTCAATTGTACGCTGCGTTCAGATTCCTTTTTCAATTTCCAAACAAATCCTTCCAATTCAGCCTGCACGTTTTCCAGACGAGCAGCTGTATTCATCTATAAAATTATTATTTTTAAAAACGGATAGGAACAGAAAGGATGAAACAGTATAATTTTTTACCAAAATCACCCTTTTTCATTATTTATTATAAGTTTTAATTTTGCACCTGAAATTGAAATCGTGGAGGTTAAAAAGTTTAATTAAACATTTTTAATTGTTTTATTTAAATTGATTTAAATTTAATTAAAATAATTGAATGATATGTTGTTATTTTCAATATTTTCTATTCAGAAAGAATTTTTATCCGTTTTGAAGGGTGTATTTATTTTTGGGTTTTAGAAAAAATAGTCCAAACAATTTTAATTTTAAATTATTATTTTTTTCTGAAATAACAATTTAAAACTCTAGAATTTCAGCAGTTTTGACTCTAAAACATTTCATATCGTTTTTAATTTGAAATTGTAATATTTTAATCATTTTTAATTTAATATTATTTAAATTCAAAACTTTTAAATTTATAGTATATAATTTGGAACGCTTTTTATGAAAAATAATTCAAAAATTTTTTAATTACAGTCTAAAATATTTCATTTTTGAAAGATTATGATGAAAAAATTTACAATATAAAGTTATTCCTATTAAAATAGTTACATAAAATCTTTTTAAATTTCAAACGCTTAAATTCGAAATAATCAAGTAATAATTATTCTTTACAAAAATTCTTAAATAAGCAATATATAATGTTATGCAATTGTCCTATTTTTGAAATTTTACTAGATATTATAGAATTGAAATTTTCTAAAACGAAATGATCCAATTTTCAAAGTTTTTTATTACAAATTATTTAGTTTTTACTGTTTCAATAAGTTTTTAAACATAAAATTTTTTAAATTGGTTAATAATGGATTTAGAAAATCGTTTATATTTTTAGTATTAGGAAATAAAAATCCAGATACAGAATTTCAAGATTTGTCTCCTTTTAATTTTATTCAAATTATTTTCCTTTTTTCAAAATTTTACGTTTTTATTCCAAAATCGTTCAATATATTTTTTATTTCTTAAATAATCATTTATTTAATCATTTTAAATAATTATTTTTTAAGTAATTAGAAATGATAGAATTTCAACTTTTTCCAATAAAATTATCGAATTTTCAAAATTGTAATCAAAAACTTGCAAATTTTTAAAACTTCTGGTTAAATATTTTTCAATTTTAATTGTTTTTATTTTGAATTATCAGAGTTTAGTCTCTTTTAATTTGACTCGAAATAATTAACTTTTTTTCATAATTTTACCTGATCAAAATTCTTTGATTTGGAAAGTTTTTTTTAATCCTAAATGGTTCAATATATATTTATTATAAACCGCTTTGCATTTTTAATAAGTAATTATTATTTTTTTAAATCTTAAACCTAATATTTCAAAAATTGGCTAATAATGGATTTTGAAAAAAAATCCCTGATGAGTTTTAATTTCTCAATTAAAACTGAAATGTTTCGAGCATGCAAAGTGTAATTAAAATTAAAAAAAAATTTTTTTAACGATTTAGATTTGAATTGAAAATTATTAAATTCAAAATCTTCAACTTTAAATTATTCAGTTTTAAACGCGATTAACTAGAAATAGTACAATTTTAATTTCTTAGAATTTTAAAGTCCAATTTAAAAAATTATAATAAAGAAATACTCAATTTTTAACGCTCTAAATTAGAAATTATACAAATTCAACTCATTTCGAACGAAAAAGTTTTCCATTTAAACTTATTCAATTTTAAATCCTGTAAAATCCTTTTAAATATTTAAAAATATCACGCAGTCACTCGAAATCCATTTTTACATTTTTAAATTTCATGAAAACCTTCGAAATCTGTGGAAATACATGAAATTCTTTGAAATTTCGCGGTAATCTTTTTAAATCTGTCAAAATCTCTTGTAACTCCATAAAATTATTTGAAAAACTTTATAAATCCCCTGAAAAATCCCGGGAAATATTTTTTAATCTTTCAAAATTCTTCAAAATCTTTTGAATTCTTTAGAAATCTTTGTAAAAAGTTGGAAGTCTAGTTTTAAAAAACAATTTATAGACTTTTTTTGTTTCAGAATTCCTTTTGAAATCTATGAAATTTTTCGGAATTTCCTAAGATCGTTTTAAAATCCTTAAAAATGGCATATGATTTCATAAAATCTTTTTGAAATTTTCAATAATCCTCTAAAATTCTTTAAAATCTCGAAATTCGTTAAAAACTATTAAAGATTCTTTAAATTTCGCAAAATTCATTGAAACTTTTGGAAATCCTTGGAAATTTTGTAATAAATTAAAAGCCTAGTTTGAAAAATAATAATTTATACACGTTTTTCTTTCAGAATGCATCGAAATTCTTTAAATCCCCATAAAATCCGTTGAAATATTTTATAATCTTACGTAATATCTGGAAATCCATTCAAACTTTTTTAAATTCCGGAAATCCCGTTAAATACAGAGAAATTTTTCAAAAATGTCAAATGCCCTGAAATCTTTAAAAAAAAACTAAGAAAATATCTTGAAATATATTAAAACCTTTTTCAAATTCCATACGAATTTTTAATATAATTAAAAATCTAGCATAATTCCTTGAAATTCATTAAAACTTTTTTTAACCCCGTGAAATCATTATAAATCTTTGGAAATCTATAAAATCCTTCCAAATCTTCCAAGAATGTAAAAAGTTCTTAAACATCGCTTTTAATTTCAAAGTCTCTTCGAAATCGTAAAATTCTTTACAAGTTTTTTAAATCCTTGGAAATCTTTGTCAAAAATTTCAAATTTTCCCAAATCCATTAACATCTCTTAAAATTTTTATAAGGCCTTAAAAATCTTTGTGATGTCATTCAAAAACATTGAAATAAAACTCTCAAAATTTTGTTATATTCATCAAAATATTTAAAAATCTATGAAATCCTTCGGACTCTCCTAGGATCTTTTAAAATCCCTCAAAATCGCATGCAATCCCGTAAATTCTTTTCTAAATCTTCAGGAAACCCCTGAAAACCCTTAAAAAAATCTTAAAATTTAAAAATCCCGTAAAAATCTTTGTAAATCTTTCGCAATCTCTTGAAATCCTCAACAATTCTTTGAAATCTTTAGGTATATCTTGAAATCAATGGATTTCTTTGAATTTAAATCTCTTAAAATTTCTAGAAACCCTACAAAATTCTTTGAAATCTTACATAATCTCTTAAATCCCATTAAAACTGTTTTCAATTTGCTAAAATCCTATGAATGCTTCAAAAATCCCCTGAAATCCTTTTAAATCTCTTATAGTCTTGAAATCCTGTAAAATACTCTGAAATCTATAATAATTTAGGAAAATATTTTGAAATCCTCGGAAATCTTTCACAATCTCCTAATATCTTTTTCTAAATCTCTTTTGAAATCCGCTAATACCTTTTAAAATGTCTTGAGATCCCATAAAATTCTTTGAAATATGTGGAAATCTATAAAATCCGTTTGAATTTCAAAGGATAATTAATAACCGCTAAAAATCGCTTTTAATCTTGTAAAATCTTGTGTAAATCTTTAAGAAACCCCGGAAATGCTTACAATCTTTGGGATTTCTTTTTTTTAAACATCGCATTCCTTTAAAAACTCTTGAAATTCCTTGAAATTTAGTAAAATCCTTTAAAATATTTCAAAATCTATGAAATTCTTTGGAATTTTTTAAAATCCTTTAAGCCCCCTAAAAATTGCACGTAATCTCGTTTTTGAAATCCATAAGGATCTTAGCAAAAACATTAAAAATTCTTTGAAATATCTTGAAATCCATTAATCTCTATTAAAATTTATCGAAATCCTAAAAAACCTTCGAAATATTTAAAAATCTTACATGGACCCTTGAAATCCAATACAATATTTTAAATTTCGTGAAATCCTTGGAAAACCTTCTAAATCCTTCAAAAACTTAAAAAATTCCTTGAAATTTCCTAAAATTCTTTAAAAGTTTTTCAAATCCTTGGAAATTTTATCAAAAACATTGAAAGTCTTTCGAAATATCTTAAAATCCATTATTATCATTAAAAAAATTTCGAAATCCTATAAAATCTTTTGAAATATTTGTAAATCTTACATATTTCCTCGAACTACATTAAAACTTTTTCACGGGATTTTTTAAAACCTCTAAAAAAAGTTTTTAATCCGGTAAAGTGTTTTTTAAGTCTTGGGGAAACCCTTTGAAAACCTTTAAAATCTTTGGAATTTCTTTTTTTTTAACATTAAAAAATGCTTTAAGAACTCTGGAAATTCTTAGAAATTTTGAAAAATCCTTTAAAATTTTTGGAAATCAATAAAACCTGTCGGACTTTCCTAGGATCTTTAAAAATCCTTAAAAATCGTTTATAATCCCGCAAAATCTTTTTGAAATCTTAAAAGAATCCCCTGAAATCCTTTAAAATCTCAAAATCCCGTGAAATATAATGAAATCTGTAAGAATTTAGGGAAGTATTTTGGAATCCTTGGCAATTTTTCACAATCTCTTAATATCCTTTAAAATTCTTTTAAATCTTTGGTAATTCTTTGAATATATAATTAAAATCCGCGAAAAACAATTAAAAACCCTTGGAATTTGTTTTAAAAAATTTTTAATTCCGTGAAATCCTTTAAAATATTTGGAAATCTATGAAATCCTTTTAAATATCTTAAAGATCCTTTAAAATTTCTGAAACTCGCTTTCAATCCCGTAAAATATTTTTGAAATCTATAGGAAACCCCTAGAATCCTTTAAAATCTTTGGGATTTTTTTGAAAAACAATAATACCTCTTAAAATTCCTCGAAATTCCATAAAAATCCTATGAAGTATTTGAAAACCTTGCGTATCCCAGAAATTCTTTAAAATCACATAGAATATTCTGGCATCTGTAAAAATGTGAGAAAACTTTTTGAAATCTTTTACAATCCTTTGAAATTCTCGAAAATCCTTTACAATGTTTGGGAAATCTTTGAAAAACTTCTAAATTCTTCAAAAATTATTAAAATTCCTTGAAGTTTTATCCGTGTTTTTTAAAGCTTTTGAAATCCTTTGAAATCTTCAGAAATTCTTTGAATATATCATTGAAATCCGTTAAAAACAATAAAAAATCCTTGAACTTTCGAAAAATGTATGAAAAGCTTTTGAAATTCTTGGAAATATTTTAAAAAAATGAAATCTTTCGAAATTCATTAATACCTGTTACAATTCCTCAAAATCCTATAAAATCCTTTAAAAAAATATTGTAAAATCTTACGTAATGTCTTCACATTTATTAAAACTTTTGTCAATTTCGTGAAATTCTTTAAAATATTTGAAAATCTATGAAATCCTTCCAGATATCCCAAAAATCCTTTAAAATTTCTGAAAATCGCTTTCAGTCCCTTAAAATGTTTTTAAAATCTTTAGGAAACCCCTAGAATCCTTTAAAATCTTTGGGATTTTTTTTAAAAGCATTGAAAACCTTAAAAAAAAAACTTTTAAAATTTATCGAAATTTGGTAAAATCCTATAAAATACATTGAAAAAAATCCCCTAAAAATCGAATTAAATCGCGTAAAATAAAGTAAAATCCTGAAAATTTAAAATGCTCTGAAATATTTAACAATTTAGGCAAATATTTTGCAATCTCAAAATTCCGTAAAATAATTTTAAATCTGTAAAAATGTGAGAAAATTATTTAAAATCTTTTACAATCCCTTGAAATTGTCGAAAATCCTTTAAAATTTTTGGGAATTCTTTGAAAAATTTTTAGATCCTTAAAAAATCATTAAAATTTCTTGAAACTTTTTCAAAGTTTTTTAAAACTTTTGAAATCTTTGTTAATCTTTGAATAAATCATTGAAATCCGTTAAAAACAATAAAAAATCTTTAAAATTTCGTAAAATATTTTTTAAATCTTTAGGAAATGAATTGAGATCTGTAAAAATTTAGGAATATATATAGAAATCCTCGGAAATCTTTCATAATCTCTAAATATCCTTTAAATTCTTTGGGAATCATTTGAAAAATTTCTAAAGTTTTGTAAATCCTTGGAAATCTTTCTAAAAAACTACAATTCTATCGAAATACATTAATATCTTTAAAAATGTCTCGATATCCCATCAAATCATTTGGAATATTTGGAAATTTATAAAATCCTTTGGACTTTCCTAGGAACTTTTAAAATCCCTAAAAAATCGAATTTAATCCCGTAAAATGAAGTAAAATTCTCAAAAATTAAAATGCCCTGAAATATTAAAAAATGTAGGAAAATGTTTTAAAATCTCAAAATTCCGTAAAATACTCTGAAATCTGTAAAAATGTCAACCAAATTTTTGAAATCTTTTAAAACTCCTTGAAATTCTCGAAAATTCTTTCAAACTTTTAGGAAATCTGTGATTTACTTCTAAATCCTTCAAAAATAATTAAATTTCCTTGAAGTTTTATCAAAGTTTTTTAAAGCTTTTGAAATCCTTATAAATCTTTGTAACAAATTGTACAAAATTCCTTAGAAACATTTTCCAAATTCCTTAAAATCCTTTTAAATATTTGGAAATCTATGAAATCCTTCAAAATATCCCAAAAATTCTTTAAAATGTCTGAAAACCGCTTTCCATACCGTAAAATATTTTTGAAATCTTTAGGAAACTCCTAGAATCCTTTAAAACCTTTGCGATTTTTTTGAAAAATATTGAAAACCTTAAAAAAAAATCTCCAAATTCATTGAAATTTGGCAAAATCCTTTAAAATACATTGAAAATCCATGAAATCCTTCGGACTTTCTTAGGATCATTAAAATCCCTAAGTAAAATGCTCAAAATTTAAAATGCTCTGAAATATTAAAAAATTTAGGAAAATATTTTGCAATCTCAAAATTCCGTAAAATACTCTGAAATCTGTAAAAATGTCAACCAAATTTTGAAATCTTTTAAAACTCCTTGAAATTCTCGAAAATTCTTTACAATTTTTGGAAATTCTTTGAAAAACTTTGAAAAACTTTGATAAAAATCTCTTAAAAACAATTAAAAAATCCTTGAAATTTCGTCAAATTTATCAAAAGCTTTTGAAATATTTATGAAAATATTATTATTATATTATTTATATGTATTATTATATTTTAAAAAGTTAAAAGTCTTTCAAAATTCATTAATATATGTTAAAATTCCTCGAAATCCCATAAAATCCTTTTTAAAAAATATTGGAAAATCTTACGTAATGCCTTGACATTTATTAAAACTTTTTTCAATTCCGTGAAATCCTTTGCAATATTTGAAAATCTATGAAATCCTTCCAAATATCCCAAAAATCCTTTAAAATTTCTGAAAATCCCTAGGAAACCCCTAGAATCCTTTAAAATTTTTGGGATTTTTTTGATAAACATTGAAAGCAAAAAAAACTCTCGAAATTTTGTTGAAATTTGGTAAAATCCTTTAAAATACATTGAAAATCTATGAAATCCTTTGGACTTTCATAAGAAATTTAAAAATCCTTAAACATCGAATTTAATCTCGTAAAATAAAGTAAAATCCTCATAATCTAAAATGTTCTGAAATATTTAACAATTTAGGAAAATATTTTGCAATCTCAAAATTCCGTAAAATACTCTGAAATCTGTAAAAATGTGAGAAAACTTTTTGAAATCTTTTACAATCCTTTGAAATTCTAGAAAATCCTTTACAATGTTTGGAAAATCTTTAAAAAAAACTTCTAAATTCTTCAAAAATTATTAAAATTCCTTAAAGCTGTTAAAATCCTTGGAAATCTTTGTAAAACATTTTACAAAACTCCTTACAAACTTTTCCAAACTCTGTAAAATCCTTTGCAATATTTGGAAATCTTACAAAATCTCTTGAAATTCATTTTAAAAAAATTTTAACACTGTCCGAATTTCCCAAAAATCCTGCAAAATTTTTCAAAATCGCTTTTAATCGTGTAAAAGCTTTTTGAAATCTTAAGGAATCGCCTAATTGTTTCATAAATTACCGAAAATCCTTTAAAATCTCTCAAAATTTCGAAATCTGTAAAAATTTAAGAAAATATTTAGAAATCCTCGGAAATCTTTCATAATCTCTTCATATTCTTTAAAAGCTTTGGGAATCCTTTGAAAAATTTCTAAAAGTTTTCAAATCTTTAGAAATCTTTCTAAAAAACTGCACTTCTATCGAAATACATTAATATCTTTCAAAATTTCTCGATATCGCATCAAATCTTTTGAAATATTTAGAATTTTATAAAATCCTTTGCAATTCCTACGATCTTTTAAAGTCTTTAAAAATCGCATGTAATCTTGAAATCCTCAAAAAAATTTGAAATCATTTGTAAATTCTATGAAAAACTTTTAAATTATTAAAAAAAAACTTGAAATTTCGCAGAATTCTTTAAAAGTTTTTAACATCGTTGCAAATATTTGAAAAAATTGGAAGTCTTTCGAAATCCATTAATATCTCTTAAAATGTCTCGAGATCCCATAAAATTCTTTGAAATATTTGAAAATCTATGAAATCCTTTGAAATTCCCCAAGTTCCTTTTAAAAAAAAACCCTCAAAATCGCATGTATTCTCGTAAAATATTTGTTAAATCTTCAAGAAACTCCTGAAATCCTTTAAAATCGGTGTGTTTTTTTTTAAACATTGAAAATCTTTTAAAAAAACTCTCGAAATTCATTGACATTTGGTCAAATCCTTAAAAATATTTGAAAATCTATGAAATCCTTCGGACTTTCCTAGGAACTTTTAAAATCCCGAAAAATCGAATTTAATCCCGTAAAATGAAGTAAAATTCTCAAAATTTAAAATGCTCTGAAATATTAAAAAATTTAGGAAAATATTTTGCAATCTCAAAATTCCGTAAAATACTCTGAAATCTGTAAAAATGTCAACCAAATTTTTGAAATCTTTTAAAACTCCTTGAAATTCTCGAAAATTCTTTCAAACTTTTAGGAAATCTATGAAAAACTTCCAAATTTTTTAAAAATTAATACATTTCCTTGAATTCTTATCAAAGTTTTTTAAAGCTTTTGAAATCCTTATAAATCTTTGTAACAAATTGTACAAAATTCCTTTGAAACCTTTTCCAAATTCCGTAAAATCCTTTGAAATATTTAGAAATCTATGAAATCCTTCAAAATATCCCAAAAATTCTTGAAAATTTCTGAAAATCGCTTTTAATTTCGTAAAATATTTTTGAAATCTTTAGGAAACCCCTAGAATCCTTTAAAACCTGTGGGATTTTTTTGAAAAACATTGAAAACCTTATAAAAAAACTTTCGAAATTCATTGAAATTTGGTCAAATCCTTTAAAATATTTGAAAATCTATAAAATCCTTCGGACTTTCCTAAGAACTTTTAAAATCCCGAGAAATCGAATTTAATCCCGTAAAATAAAGTAAAATGCTCTGAAATATTTACAAATTTAGGAAAATATTTTGCAATCTCAAAATTCCGTAAAATACTCTGAAATCTGTAAAAATGTGAGAAAAAATGTTGAAATCTTTTACAATCCTTCGGAAATTCTCGAAAATCTTTTACAATTTTTGGAAATTCTTTGAAAAACTTCAAAATCCTTCAAAAATTATTAAAATTCCTTAAAGTTTTATCAAAGTTTTTTAAAGCTTTTGAAATCCTTGAAAATCTTTTTTAAAAACTGTACGAAATTCCTTAAAACCTTTCACAAATTCCGTAAAATCCTTTGAAATCTTCGGAAATTCTTTGAATATATCATTGAAATCAGTTAAAAAAAATCAAAAAAAATCATTGAAATGTCGTAAAATTTATTAAAAACTTTTGAAATTCTTGGAAATATTTAAAAAAAATTAAAAGCCTTTAAAAATTCATCAATATCTGTTAAAATTGCTCAAAATCTTATAAAAACCTTTAAAGAAAATATTTGAAAAACTTACGCAATGTCTTGACATTTATTAAAACTTTGGTCAATTTCGTGAAATCCTTTGAAATATTTGGAAATCTATGAAATCCTTCCAAATATCCCAAAAATCCTTTAAAATTTCTGAAAATCGCTTTCAATCCCGTAAAATGTTTTTAAAATCTTTAGAAAACCCCTAGAATCCTTAAAAATCTTTGGAATTTTTTTGAAAAACATAGGAAACATTAAAAAAAACTTTCGAAATTCATTGAAATTTGGCCTTTCAAATATTTGAAAATCTATGAAATCCTTCGGAATTTCTTAGGATCTTTTAAAATCCTTAAGAATCGAATTTAATCCCGTAAAATAAAGTGAAATTCTCAAAATTTTAAAAGCTCTGAAATATTTTTAAATTCCGTAAAATACTCCGAAATGTGTAAAAATAATAGAAAATTTTTTGAAATCTTTATCAAACACTTCAAATTCTCGAAAATCCTTTGAAACTTTTGGGAATTCTTTGAAAAACTTCTAAATTCTTCAAAAATTATTAAAATTCCTTGAAGTCTTTAAAATTTCGTAAAATACTTTTGAAATCTTTAGGAAATGAATTGAAATCTCTCAAAATTTAGGCAAATATTTAGAAATTTTTAGATTTTAGATTTTTTTTTAAACATTTAAAACCAAAAAAACCCTCAAAATTCATTGAAATTTTGTAAAAACCTTTCAAATATTTGAAAATCTATGAAATCCTTCGGACTTTCTTAGGATCTTTTAAAATCCTTAAGAATCGAATTTAATCCCGTAAAATAAAGTAAAATTCTCAAAATTTCAAATGCTCTGAAATATTTTTAAATTTAGGTAAAATATTTTGCAATCTAAAAATTCCGTAAAATACTCTGAAATTTGTAAAAATGTGAGAAAATTATTTGAAATGTTTTACAATGCCTTAAAATTCTTGAAAATCTTTTGAAACTTTTGGGAAATATATTAACAACTTCTTAATCCCTTAAAAATTATTAAAATTGCATGAAGTTTTATCAAAGTGTATTAAAGCTTTTGAAATCCTTGGAAATCTTTGTAAAAATTTTTACAAAATTCCTCAAAACCTTTTCCCAATTCCGGAACATCCTTTGCGATATTTGGAAATCTATGGAATCCTTCCAGATATCCTAAAAATCCTTGAAAATTTCTGAATATCGCTTTCAATCCCGTAAAATATTTTTGAAATCTTTAGGAAACCCCTAGAATAATTATAAATCTTTGGGATCTTTTTGAAAAACATTGACAATCTTTAAATAAAAAAAAAACTCTCGAAATTCATTGAAATTTGGTAAAATCCTTTTAAATAAATTAAAAATCCATGAAATCCTTCGGACTTTTCTAGGATCTTTTAAAATCCCTAAAAATCGAATTTAATGTGACTAAAAATCTGTAAAAATGTGAGAAAAAATTTTGAAATCTTTTACAATCCCTTGAAATTGTCGAAAATCCTTTAAAACTTTTGGGAATTCTTTGAAAAACTTTTGGATCCTTCAAAAAATATTAAAATTCCTTAAAGATTTTCAATGTTTTTCGAAAAAATCCCAAAGATTTATAATGGTTCTAAGGGTTTCCTAAAGATTTCAAAAATATTTTACGGGATTGAAAGCGATTTTCAGAAATTTTAAAGGATTTTTGAGATATCTGGAATTTCGAAATATTGCAAAGGATTTTACGGAATTTGGAAAAGGTTGTAAGGAATTTTGTATAATTTTTTACAGAGATTTCTAAGGATTTCAAAATTTTAAAAAACCTTTGATAAAACATGAAGCAATTTTAATAATTTTTGAGAGATTTAGAAGTTGTTAATATATTTCCCAAAAGTTTCAGAGGATTTTCTAGAATTTTAAGGGATTGTAAAACATTTCAAATAATTTTCTCACATTTTTACAGATTTCAGAGTATTTTACGGAACTTTGAGATTTTAAAATATTTTCCTAAATTTTTTTATATTTCAGGGCATTTTAGATTTTGAGAATTTTACTTCATTTTACGGGATAAAATTCGATTTCTCGGGATTTTAAAAGTTTCTAGGAAAGTCCGAAGGATTTCATGGATTTTCAAATATTTAAAAGGATTTTACCAAATTTCAATGAATTTCGAGAGTTTTTTAAAGGTTTTCAATGTTTTAAAAAAAAATCACACCGATTTTAAGGATTTCAGGAGTTTCTTGAAGATTTAACAAATATTTTACGAGAATGCATGCGATTTTGAGGGTTTTTTTAAAAGGAATTTGGGGAATTTCAAAGGATTTCATAGATTTTCAAATATTTCAAAGAATTTTATGGGATCCCGAGACATTTTAAGAGATATTAATGGATTTCGAAAGAATTCCACTTTTTCAAATATTTCCAACGATGTTAAAAACTTTTAAAGAATTCTACAAAATTTCAAGGAATTTTTTTATTGATTTAGAAGTTTTTCATAGAATTCCCAAATGATTTCAAATTTGTTTTGAGGATTTTAAAGGATTTTAAAAGATCCTAGGAAAGTCCAAAGGATTTTATAAATTTCCAAATATTCCAAAAGATTTGATGGGATATCGATAAATTTTTAAAGATATTAATGTATTTTGAAAGAATTTCAGTTTTTTAGAAAGATTTCCAAGGATTTGAAAATTGTTAGAAATTTTTCAAAGGATTCCCAAAGGATTTAAAGGATATGAAGAGATTATGAAAGATTTCCCAGGATTTCTAAATATTTTCCTAAGTTTTTACAGATCTCAATTCATTTCCTAAAGATTTCAAAAATATTCTACGAAATTTTAAAGATTTTTTTATTGTTTTTAACAGATTTCAATGATTAATTGAAAGAATTCCCAAAGATTTCAAAGGTTTTTACGGATTTTGGAAAAGTTTTTGAGGAATTAGAAGTTTTTCAAAGAATTCCCACAAATTTTAAAGGATTCTCGAGAATTTGAAAGGACTGGAAAAGATTTTAAATAATTTTCTCACATTTTTACAGATTTCAGAGTATTTTACGGAATTTTGAGATTGCAAAATATTTTCCTAAATTGTTAAATATTTCAGAGCATTTTAAATTTTCAGGATGCTTTTAAAAAAAAATCCCAAAGATTTTAAAGGATTCTAGGGGTTTCCTAAAGATTTCAAAGGATTTCACGAAATTGACAAAAGTTTTAATACATGTCAAGACATTACGTAAGTTTTTAAAATATTTTCTTTAAAGTTTTTTATGAGATTTCGAGCAATTTTAACAGATATTAATGAATTTTTAAAGACTTTTATTTTTTTTAATATTTCCAAGAATTTCAAAAGCTTTTAATAAATTTTACGACATTTCAATGATTTTTTAATTATTTTTAACGGATTTCAATGATATATTCAAAGAATTTCAATGGATTTTACGGAATTTGTAACAGGTTTTAAGGAATTTTGTACAATTTTTTACAAAGATTTCTAAGGATTTCAAAAGTTTAAAAAAATTTGATAAAACTTCAAGGATTTTTAATAATTTTTGAAGAATCTAAAAGTTTTTCAAAGAATTTCCAAAAATTGTAAAGGATTTTCGAAAATTTCAAAGGATTGTAAAAGATTTCGAAAATTGTTTTGACAGTTTTACAGATTTCAGAGTATTTTACGGAATTTTGAGATTGTAAAATATTTTCCTACATTTTTAAATATTTCATAAAATCGCTTTCAATCCCGTAAAATATTTTTGAAATCTTTAGCAAACTCCTAGAATCATTATAAATCTTTGGGATTTTTTTGAAAAACATTGAAAATCTTTAAAGCAAAAAAAAAACTCTCGAAATTCATTAAAATTTGGTAAAATCCTTGTAAAATAAATTAACAATCCATGAAATCCTTCGGACTTCCCTAGGATCTTTTAAAATCCCTAAAAATCGAATTTAATTTGACTAAAAATCTGAAAAAATGTGAGACAAAATTTTGAAATCTTTTACAATCCGTTCAAATTCTCGAAAATCCTTTACAATTTTCGGGAACTCTTTGAAAAACTTTTAGATCCTTCAAAAAATATTAAAATTCCTTAAAGCTTTATCAAAGTTTTTTAAAGCTTTTGAAATCCTTGGAAATCTTTGTCAAAAATTTTACAAAAAACCTTAAAACCTTTTCTAAATTCCTTAAAATCCTTTGCAATATTTGGAAATCTTACAAAATCTCTTGAAATTGATTTAAAAAAATTTTTAATTCTGTCAGAGTTTCCGAAAAATCCTGCACAATTTCTCAACATCGTTTTTAATCATGTAAAAGCTTTTTGAAATCTTAAGAAATACCCTAAATGTTTTAAAAATCACCTGAAATCCTTTAAAATCTCTCAAAATTTCGAAATTCCATAAATACGTAATCTCTTAATATCTTTTAATCCTTAAAAATCGCATGTAATCTTGAAATCCTCAAAAAAATTTTAAATCGTTTGGGAATTCTTTGAAAAACTTCTAAATCATTTTAAAAAATCCTTGAAATTTCGTAGAATTCTTCAAAAGTTTTTAACATCGATGGAAATATTTGCAAAAAAAGTGGAAGTCTTTCGAAATCATAAAATATTTTTTAAATCATCAAGAAAGTCCTAAAATCGTTTAAAATCTTTGGGATTTTTTTGAAAAACATTTAAATTCTTTAAAAATTCTTGAAATTCTATAAAAAAATTTATACCCCTTAAAATATTTGAAAATCTATGAAATCCTTCATTTTCTACGATCCCGAAAGCCTAAAATTGCATCTAATTTAAAGATAAAAACACTAACCTGATAAATAGTGAGTGGTGTGATAAAACAAATTCTCAATGCGACAGCATTTATCATTATTGTGGCCCACCATGGCAAACCTGTCGTTGAATGAGTCCACACTAATAAATTTTGAAACCAGTCGACTGGCGATCCCTCTAAATATTTTGAGGCCGTTTCCAAAGTTTCCGCTGTTGAAGAACTCGAGAAATTTCTGACGCTAAAATTCCTTCTTTCCGGGCCAAAAGTTGACAGTATTGGTCTCGAATCATTAAAAAACCTATTTCTATTCTCCAATCCATTTCTTAAATTAAAGGTCAAGAAATTTCGATTACTAATCTCGACTTTATTTCTTCTTTGTCCATTTGAAAGAGTTGAAAGTGTTCTGCATTGAATTCGAGAAATAAATATTGTTGATGCATTCTTAAAACTAGATTTAATCATTTCTAGATTAAACTTTCCTTTTTTTGTCTAAAAGGTTAATTTTATCAATTAATAGTAAGTTTATTTTAAACTAGTTTAAGGAAAATCAAAACATCTTAGGATCACGGATGTTTATTTCGCCGGAAGAAAAGGAGGTTAGGTTTTTCTTTAGACTCGTGTGGGTGTCAAAGATATTATGTCTTTGGTGGGTGTGACATAATGGCAGGGCTGGGAACGTATGACTCGTCACCAGGGTTCCGAAGTTACGCTACCAATTGATTCGGCTCAAATATGTACTTCTTCTTCTTCTTCTTTGGGGTTATTTTCTTTAGCACTAGGTCTATTAGAGATCCTTTTGTTCCGCCAAGGTTCTCC
>JAAAKG020081525.1:0-16774 GCA_010014905.2 Druon quercuslanigerum | reverse complement strand
GAATTTAATGAACTTTAATGTTATACGAAGGAATTCAAAATCAGACAAAAATTGAAGACTCTGGTCTTTATATAAATAAATAAATAATAAAAATAAAAAAATAATAAAAAATAAATTATTATTTAATGATAAAAAAATTTTTTTTTTAAGATTTTGCTACCAGACTACAATTTGTCAAGTTTCTAACATTTTCAAAAGGTAAGAAAAACTAAATTATAAGTAAAAACATATTTTTAAAAATTCGAAAAAAAATTCTAGCCTTTTGATAATTATGAAATATTTGAGAATATTACATTTTTTCAAGATTTAGGGAAAAATTTTAGATGGTTAAGGTTTTAGTTTTAAAGAAGAATTGTATTTTCTTAAGATTTAAAAATGTGTGTAAAATGGATATGGAATCCTGAGATATTGTTTTTGAATTTTTATGATTTAAATATTTTATAGTTAACTGAAAATTGCAGTGTCAAGAGAATATAAATAATTTTTTTGAGATTTATGATGAAATTTTGAATAATTGTTTTGCAATGACTTCTAAGAGAAAATTGAAAAAAATTACAAAATTTTTAAAATTAAGTCCTTTAATTTAAAAAAAAGAGTTATAAGAGATTTGAAAGCAAAATTCTGCAATTTTCCCATATTAAATAGCTTTCAAAAAATTTAGTAAGTTTAAATGATGATCAGAAGTTTTAAAAGGATTAAAAAATAATTAAAACTTGCAAAGGTTTTTTAAGAATGTTGTAAGATTTTAAAAAACTCATTTTTTATTGCAATTTAACTTCTTTGTTCAGAAATTTAACTATTTTGTTAAAAATTTCTTTTTTTTTTGCTTGAAAATTTATTTTTCTAATAAAAATTAAACTATTCTATTTTTAGCTGAAATTTAAAACACTTGGTTAAAAATTCAGGTATTTTGCTGACCGAGAATATTTTCGTAGAAAATTAATCTTTATAGTTGAAAAATCAACCTTATTATAAAAAATCTCACTATTTGGTTAAATACTGAAAACTTTTTTTGAAAATTCATTTGGTTAATGTTGAAAATTCCTAATTTTAGTTCAAAATTCATCGTCTTATTCAAAAATTCATTACTTCAGTTCAGAATTGATTTTCTTCACTGAAAATGTAATTATCTCATTTTTTCTAGTTACGAATTCTTCCTTTTTGTAGAAAATTAATTTAAAAATTAAATTTAATTAATTAAAATCAGTTAAAATTGAAAGTTCATATTTTTTCTCTAAAAATGCAGCTGCTTGTTTTAGAATTAGTCTGTTTTTGTTAACAGTTCAATTTTTGCTAATTTTGAAAGATTTCTTATTTATCTAATTAGTTTAAGTTACAAAGTAATATAACTGAAAGATCAAAACTAAGTTGAAAATCCGCAGAGAAAAAAAATCCGCTGCTGTTGGGTTAATTGAAGATATAGAAACCAAAAAGGAAAAACAATTTTTTTTCTTTGAAGTTAATTTTTTTAGTTGAAAAGCCTACTATTATATTTTTGTTTTAGCACTCAGCTCGCTTGGTTAAACATTTGTTTCTTTTTTGTTGAAAGTTTAATTATTTAGTTGAAATTGGCAATATTTTGTTAAAATCGTTATTTTTTGTTGAAAATTCAAGTACTTGATTGAAAGTTGAACTGCTTTGTTAAAAACTAATTCCTTTTTATTCAAGATTTATCTCTTTGGTTAAAAATTGAAAAATGTTGTAAACAATTTTTTTGATTTTTTAAAATGAAAATTTAACTAATTTATTTTTCCTTGAAAATTCAAATGCTTGGTACAGAATGCATAAATTTTGTTGGTTATTCATCTTTTTGGACAAAAATTAATCTTCATTATTATTGTTGTTGAAGACTCAAAATTTTATTTTAAAACTTTTATCAGTTTCGTTGAAAATTCATATCTTTGATTCAGAATTAATTTTATTCGCTGAAAATGTAATTTTTTGCTTATTTTTTCTAGTTAAAAATTCGTTCTTTTTTGGTAGATCATTAATCTTCTATTTTGAACACTCATATTTTTTCTCTGAAAATGCAACTGCTTGGTAAACAACTCATCTGTTTTTGCTGATAATTAAAATATTATTTATTTAAATATCAACTTTTTCATTTTTCATTGATAATTAATCTTGTTTTATTTAAAAACTTAACTACTACTCATCATGTTTTAAATTCAACTAAGTTGTCGCTAATTAAATTTTTCGTTAAAAATAATTATACAGTGAAAAATTATAATCTGCTGGTTACGTAATTCTGTACGGCCGCCCCGTCACAAATGTTTTTATAAAATGATAAACAATTCATTTATTTTTATGTGGTAACAAAGTTTTTAATTCACCTGGTAGGGTTCATTGATGCAAGTAAAAGTTCAATTCATAATTCATATCTTGTACATTTTATTGTCATTTTTTGATGTTCCTCATTCAGTTGAAATTTAGTATCATTTTTAACCTGCTGCTAGTTTCGGATCCTCTATCAGTGCTAGTCCCAATTTAAATGACACTTACCCAACAAAATGATAAATAAAGCTAAAGAATAAAATGTTATTTTTTTGTAAAATCGAAGGCTTCTAATTGGTACTAAATGAAACAGTTGTGCATTGACCTTATATATCATTCATCTTGCTGATGTCATTCTTATTGACTATCTTGATTCTCTCAAAAATATTTTTTTTAACTGCTGGTAGTCTCGAAATAGCTCTTTTAGATCTGGATGCACTGGTGTTATTTTCGGATCTTCTATCAGTTCATGATCCACGTTCATTGTACTCAACAAGACTTCACTTTGAATAACATTTGTCTAAAGAAACAATAAATAACTACAAACAAAAAAATCTTTCATTTTTTAAGATCGAAGCTATCTGACAGATACTAAGTAAAAAGTTGGTATACTTTGGCTATCTAATTCTTTACTCGTCTTATTCATCTCATCATCATTTTTTTCAGCTCCTGCTTCAGTCGCAACTTGGTGTTTCTTTCAACTGCTGCTAGTCTCGAACACCCTCTTTTAGACAGTTCTATCAGTTCTAGATCCAATTTTATTCTACTCAACGTGACTCAACTTTGAATGAGCCTTTTGTTCCCTTTTTGTAAAATCGAAGGTTTCTGGTAGGCACTGCGTGAAACCTTTGCTCATTGGTCATTTGTACTTGCAATCCAATTCATCATTCATCTGGTTCATCTCATTCTAATGTTTTTACCGCTACTGATCCAGCCGAACTTTGGTGTCTGTTTTTAACTGCCGCTAGTCTTGAATCCGCTCTTTTTCTTCTGGATCCACTGATGTCCGCTTGCGATCTTCTATCTGTTCTGGACCCATTTTATTCTACTCAACAGGGTTTAACTTTGAATGAATTTTGCCTAGAGACATGATGAATAACTGCAAACAAGAAAATGTTTCCTTTGTATAAAATAGAAGGGTTCTTATAGTTACTTTGTGAAACAGTAGTTCATTGGTTTTTTACACTTGGTATCCAATTCATCACACATCTTGTTCATTTCATTCCCACTTTTTGTTGCTGCTGATTTAGTTGGAGTTTCCTGACTCCTTCTAACTGCTGCTAGCCTCGAATCCGCTCTTCCGGATTTGGATCTACTGGTCTCAGTTCCGGATCCTCTATCTGTTCTGGACCCATTTCATTATTCTCAACAGGGTTCAACTTTGAATAACTCTTGCCTGGAGACATGATAAATAACTGCAAACAAGAAAATGTTTCCTTTCTCTTAGATAGAAGGGTTCTTATAGTTACTATGTGAAGCAGTAGTTCATTGATCTTTTACACTTGCTATCCAATTCATCAGATATCTTTTTCATCTCATTTCCACTTTTTGCTGCTGTTAATTCAGTCGGAATTTCCTGACTCCTTCTAACTGCTGCTAGCCTCGAATCTGCTCTTCCGGATTTGAATCCACTAGTCTCAGTTCCGGATCCTCTACCAGTTCTGGACCCATTTTCATTCTACTCAACAAGACTCAACTTTGAATGCCGCTTGCCTACAGATATGATAAAAACGAATTCTGCTGATAGGTACTAAGTGGTCAGATCGGAAGGGTTTCGGTATAAGATAAGTATAAGTGAACTTTAACATGGAATGAGTATGGGTATTCCGTGCACGAAAATTCAAAGTATAGCCAGATGGTAGCGAGTAAAGGAGCCCGTCTCACGATATTGGCAGGATAGGACTCTCGGGCAGTGGCGTGAGCAGATCTGAAATCACTTTTACGTAGGCTATAAGGTGCTTTACACACTTTTGCGGCGCGAGTAGACAGCCCGCTTAAAGGTGTTGTAGACGATGTCCATGAGCGAACGTAACGTACGTAGATAAGATCCCTCTTGGTTCAGGAGGAGCGCGAAGCGTATGCAGGAAAGACCGGTACGGCGTATGCCAACCTAACCCAACCGAAGGCTTTACAGAGCAGGCAGGGTGTAATTGGCTGAAGCCAGGCAGATCGTATCGACTCGTGGATCGAGATCCTCGCACCCACAACTTGCAACTGCAACTGCAACCGCGCCCGACACCTTCTTGGCCCATTTCCCTTCGAAATTCCACCTTCGCGTAAAATCCAAATTTCTTTGATTTTTTTTAAATGTTTGAACATTTCTAAAACACACAGTAAATCCCGGGATATGAAGTCGTTGTTACAGAATTTTTTGTAAAACTAAACACACTTTTCCAGCTCTTTCAGGTTTGATGTTACGGTATTTTCATTTTCTCCATCCATCTGTTAAAAAATATTCAAACAAATATCCATAAAAACAAATTTGTTTACAATTTTTGAAATTAGCGCTACCCGAAAAAAAGTTTAACGTACTTTAAGTTTAATTAATTCTCATGTTAAATTTGGTTGATTAAAGGTCACTACAGTTTATGGGTTACCTGAAAATATTTTAAGGGATTTTAGAGTATTTCCAAATATTTTAAAGAATCTTCAAGAATTTTGCTGAGATTTCACGAATTTTGATCAGATTTTATATGATTTAAGTATTTTTAAAGATTTTAACAGCTCTCAATAATGGTATTTTAATAAATTTTTGAGGATCTTAAAAAATTTCATAGAACTGAAATATTTCCAAATAATTTAAAGGAATTTCATAAGATTTTATGTAATTTTGAGAAATTTTAAGATATTTCATAATATTTTAACAAAATTTAAAAAAATTCATTCACATGAATTGATAAATTTCAAAGGAATTTAAAGATTTAAAAAACTTTTCAAATATTTCAAGACATTTCGAAAATTTCCAGGTAATTTCAAACGATTTCAAAAAAATTTTAAAAGATTTTATTGTATTTTGAAAAATTAACGGATTTTATAAGATTTCCAGAGATTTAAGTAATTTTAAGATATTTTGAAAATTTTTAAAGTACTTCAAATATTTCAAAGGATTTCAAGAATTACTAATGAATTCTCAAGATTTTAATGAAATTCCAAAACATTTTTTTACAAGAATAGAAATATTTGAATACACTTTTAAAATCAGAAGGTATTTTTAATATTTCAAAGTATTTTCAAAGAGTTTAAGAAATCGGTAAGATTTTAAATGATTTAGAATACTTTAAATGATTCTTAGAATCTTCGATACATTTGAAAAAAATTCAAAGAATTTTAACATTTTTAGGGTATTTAAAAGAATTCAAATGAAGTGTTAAGGTTTTTATGTAACTTCACAAAATTTGTGGTGATTTCATAATATTTTAATAGAATTTTCAAGAATTTATTCACGAGAATTGAGGAGTTTCAAAGGATTTCACAGATTAAAAAAATTTTCAGTTTTAGTTGAATATTCATCTCACTGATTGTAAATTTTAATATTTTCTTCAATGTTTCCCTTTTTTCGGGAATGGAAAGTTTAAATACTTTGATAGGAAATTTAACTATTTGGTTGATGGTTAACGCTTTTGTTAAAAATTAATATTTATGCTATAAATATTCTACCATTTGGTTGTAAATTCACGTGTTAAAAATAAAATACATAAAAATGATCTTTTTGGTTTGAAAATGGTAAAAAATTCAACTATTTAGTTGAAATTAACTTTTTTGTTATAAATTATTACTATCAATACAAAATTTCAACCATTTGGTTAAATTTTCATCTATTACAAAAAAAAAAAGTATCACGGTAGAAACTCTAAAGGTTAAAAAATAAATTACTTATTGAAGATTAATTTCTGTCACTAAATGAATTTCATATTTTTTGTTCAGAAATAAAACTGCTTGTCAAAAATGTAGCAGAAAAAATGTTCTCTAAATAATCTATTTTTCTTTTTTAAATTTTTTTTTTATAAACTCTATGTTACTTATTTTAATTTTTAAATTATATAATTAAGAACGTAAAAAAATAGGGTAGACCAATGCTAATGCTCTCATCATGATTAATAAGTTTGTATTTTTGAAAGAAATAATAAACATTGTGCCGTTGATCAGAAACTGAATATTTTTTTATTAAGTTAGATAAATTTGTCGGAGAAATCCAAAGATGCGCGCTAATTATGATTAGGTACATTATTTTGCTAATTTAAAATTAATTTTTTTTTTTGAAAAAAGATCTACTCTCTTCGCTCCAATGGGAATCGAACCACACAACTTCCGATTACCAGTCAAGTTCTTTTCCGTTAAGCTATTAAAATGATCGAAAGAAGAATTTTTTTCAGAAATACACTCTATCTCAAGCCAGGTGTTACATGCATGATATGAGTAATTTAAAGATATCTGTATTATAATCAGAGATAGTTACCACCAATCAATGTCGATATCATTCCACAATATTTTTCTGAAAATCATACATGTAACACCTGGCTGAAGATAGCGTCTATTTCTGAAAAAATATTCTTTCTTCAATCTCTCCAATCACTTTACGGAAAAGCACCCGACGGGCCTTCGAAAGTTCTGTGGTTCGATTCCTAGTGGAGCGAAGAGAGTAGATCTTTTATCAGAAAAAATTAATTTTAAATTAGAAAAATAATTTACCTAATTGAAGAAATGACCATAGATGCGATTATCTAAGAGCAAAGTTTTAGTTTATATTTTAGAAAGACGCTAATTTCAAAGCCGTCCGAAAATAGGCGTGGGGTTAAGCGCGAATCTTTGGATTTCTCCAACAAATTTGTCTAATTTAATAAAAAAATATTCAATTTCTGATTTAAGACACAATGTTTATTATTTCTTTCAAAAATAAAAACTTATCAATCATGATGAGATCTTTTTTAATTTTTTCCACCCTAAGGCGCACTTCCATAATTTTACGGCCCTAGGGCACAAAATGTGATTTTCCACCTGAACCTTGAGGTTAATTCATACGTGATTGAGAGATTTTTCACGTTTAATACGATTTTTTTACTTTAAAAAAGTGCGCGCTTAGCATTGGTCTAACCTATTTTTTTTACTTTCTTAATTATATAATTTAAAAAATAAAATAAGTAACATAGAGTTCATAAAAATAAATTTAAAAAGAAATATGCATTATTTAGAGAATAATTGTTCAGCGACATTTTTTAAACAAGCAGTTTTATTTATAAACGAAAAATATGAAACTCATTTAGTGACAAAAATGAATCTTCAATAGGAAACTTATTTTTCAACCTTTAGACTTTCTACCGTGATACTTTTTTTTCACAATAAGACAATTTTTATGGATTTTATTTTTAATACGTGAATTTACAATCAAATGGTAGAATATTTAGAGAGAAAATATTAATTTTCAACAAAAGCGTTAACGTTCAACCGTAAAGTTGAAATTCCTATCAAAATATGTAAATTTTCCATTCGCCCAAGAAAGTGGAATCTTGAAGAAAATAGTAAAATTTACAATCAATGAGATGAATTTTCAACTGAAAGTCTAAATGTTTGATTGGTTGTCACAAAAAATTTAACCTTGGGAAACACCTTAAAATATTAGAAATTTTTTAATCTTTAAAATCCTTTGAAACTCCTCAATTCTTGTAAATAAATTCTTGGAAATTCTATTAAAATATTAAAATTCTTAGAATAAAATCTTAGATTCTTAGAATCTTTTAAAGTATCCTAAATCTTTTAAAATGTTACCAATTTGTTAAAATCTTTACAAATACTTTGAAATATTGAAAATCCCTTCTAATGTTGAAATTGCATTCGAATCCCTCTATTTTTGTGGATTTGAAAGATTTGTTTTGGAATTTTATTAAAATCTTGAGAATTCATTAAAAATTCTTGAAATCCTTTGAAATATTTGACGTCCTTTAAAAATTTTCAAAATATTTTAAAATTACTTAAATCTCTGGAAATTTTATCAAATCCGTTAATTTCTCAAAATACAATAAAATCTTTTGAAATTCTTTGAGATCGTTTGAAATTACCTAGTATTTTTAAAAATATCTTGAAATATTTGAAACGCTCTTTATATCTTTGGAATCCTTTGAAATCCATCAATTCATGTGAATAAATTTTTGAAAATTTTGTTAAAATATCATAAAACCTCCTAAAAGTCTTCAAAATTACATAAAATATAATGATGTTCCTTGAAATTCTTTGAAAATATTTGAGTTCTATGAAATTTTTTAAGATCCTGAAAAATTTATCAAAATACCGAAAAAATTTTTTACACAAAAAATTTTTCAAAATTCTTGAAAGTACTAAAATCCTTTTAAATATGATCGAAATTAGTGAAATCTCTTTAAAATTCTTGGAGATTCTTTAAAATATTTGGAAATACTCTGAAATCCCTTAAAATATTTTCTGGTAACCCATAAACTGTAATGACGTTCAATCAATTAAATTTAACATGAGAATTGATTAAACTTAAAGTACGTTACACTTTTTCACGGGTGTTGCTAATTTCAAAAATTGTAAACCAAATTTGTTTTTATGGATATTTGTATGGACATTTTTAAACAGATAGATGGAAAAAATTAAAATACCTTAACATTAGATCTGAGAGAGCTGGAAAAGGGGGTTTAGTTTTACAAAAAATTCTGTAACAACAACTTCATATCTCGGGATTTACTGTGTGTTTTAGAAATGTTTAAACATTAAAAATCATACATGTAACACCTTGCTGGAGATAGCGTCTATTTCTGAAAAAATATTCTTTCTTCGAACTCTTGAATCGCTTAACGGAAAAGCACCCGTTCATCCGAAGTTCTGTGGCTCGATTCCTAGTGAAGCTAAGAAGAATATCAGTAAAAATTTAATTTAGAAGTTTTTAAAATTTATTTTCCATCTGATCAGAAATTACGTTAACTATGTTCAGTTATTTCACGGATTGCGGAATGATATCTACACTGATTTATGATAACTATCTCTGATGATAATGCAGATTCCTTTAGAATATTTGCTGAGTAACGTAAATGTAACTCGTTATTCAAGAAAAAAGTAACTCACCCGACATTGGTCCCTTCTTCAAGAAGACCATGACGTGCTGCACGCGCTCATGTTTTACGATGATGATCGTATTTAAATACGGCGCTTTCACTGCCGAAACGCGTTTTTAAGGCAAAGTGAAGGCGAATCGTAAATCGCGTTAATTCACACTTTGCACCTGCTTCTCCTGAAACAATCGTACTATACATACCTCACGAAAGTACCTGTCGGGGTTTCGCGTAACCCCGCATTACGGACGTTTGTCGAGACGCGATAAGAATCACAACGTAATTATGCGCGTAATTCATTTAATTTGATGTTTCTTCCTCTTTACACGGCCGTACGCTTATGCGTTCGTATGGTTACCTTACCTTACCTTATTGGAAATACTATCGTCCTCACCCATCTCCCACATATCTCCTCTTCGGTCTCTTTTTACTTTCTAACTTTTCCCTTCCCCTTCCTTCCTCTTTTCTTTTTTTTTCTTTATTTCTGCTTGATTCTGAACCAATCTATTCAGATAATTATTTGCTTTACAAATTAATTCGGTGCATTTACTTTGATGCATTGGAAATCTTGGTCAAACTTTAATTTTTCGCCGCTCTGAGGTGGTTTTAAAATGCGAACCTTAAAATATACTCGGCCTTTATGTTCTTTAAGAATTTAATGATCATTTATAAACATTTTTAATTTGGATTTAAAAAATCGTGTTTTTTAGGATTATTAATAATAAATATATTATTTTAATTTCGAAGAAAAATGTACCACATGAAATTGGAAAGGGCTCTAAATTTTAATGATAAAAGAAGTCAAAATTTTGGAAAGCATATTATTCGCATTAAACAGTGCCTTATAACTAGAAGCAGTTTTCAGGTCAAAAAGATAAATTTTCAACCAAAGAAATACATTTTTAAGAACAATGATAAATCTTAAACCAAAAATATGAGCCGTAAGAAAGTAGTTTATCTTTTAACCAACTAGTGTATTTCCAACCAAATAAGAATTTTTTAACAAAAATGTATCAGTTGTGAATAAATAAAATAATATTAGTTTTATTGTATTTCAAAAGTATTTGAAATAATCCTAAAACAGAATTTCCTACATTACAGTTTGATCCCCGAACAAAAAATGTTTTTATTTTAAGTCCAATACTTGTAATTGCAATTTTTTTAAAATTAAGTTTCTACCAAAAGAGAGGAATTTAAAACTCAAGAGAAAAATTTTTAGAGAAATTTTTAAGTTTACAACCTAAGATTTTTAAATTCAGACTAAAAAAAATTGAAGAAAATTGTAATTTGAAGAAAAAAATATTTAATACAAAATGTAAATTTCGAATGACTATTTTTGTATTTTCTGTGTTTATTCGCGTTAAGGTTACATAAATATGATTTTCTAAGATTTTTCAAAAAAACTCTAAAACTATTTGAAAATTCCAGATAGGTTGAAAAAGCATCTAAAAAATTTCTAATTTTTTTTTTTATTTTACAGGATTTTAGCAAATTTTAGGGAAAACATAAATATCTTTTTAACTGACTGGAACTTTTTTTAAAATTATTTTAAAATCTTCAAACTTTATTTTTCATAAATTTCGAAATGCATTGCAGTGTTTTATAATCATTTTAATTATTCACTTAAAATAATCTGTCTGTCTTTACAATTTTTTTAATGATAATAAAATTGTTAAAAAATTTAAAAATATGTTTTAAAATAATGCGACTTCTTCTTAAAATTTTGAATAAATTCTGCAAAATTAAAATAATTGCCTTCAAATTTTTCAGAATTTTTTCTAGTATTATTTTTTTAACCATTTGGAATATTTTAAAATCCTTTGCAATATTCTCTTACAAACTTTTGGTATAAAATTATTATTTTTTAAATATTTTATTACTTTGGTTGAAAATGATTTTTTTATTTATTAGAACTTAGTTTTTGAAACTAGAAATTTAACCATCCCGTTTATCGTTGATTTTTAAATAGTCATTTAATCTTTTCGGAGAAAAATTCATGTATTTGTTTGAAAATTTAATTATATCTTTGAAATTTATTTATTCTTGCTTATAAAATTATTTCGATATCTAAAAATTACACTATTTTATTTCAATTAAATTTGAAATGTCAACACTTTAGTTTAAAATGACATATTTTTAGTTTTAAAAACTACTTTTTTTAAACTAAAAATTTAAAAACTTCATTTTTTATTAACTTTTTTTATAGACATTTAATTTTTTGGTGGAAAATTTATTTGTTTGTTAGAAAATGTATATGTTTGGTTAAAAAAGTTATGGAAAATTATATTTTTTGTTAAAAAATTTGGTTCTTTAATTTTTCGTTGGAATTTAATTATTTCGTTGAAAATTTATTTTGTTTGCCTTAAAACTGTTTCTGTAACTGAAAATAAAACTATTATATTTTTTTAAACTTATCTTATTTAGTTGATAATTCATCTATTTCAGAGAAAATTGGTCTTTTGCGGTAAAAAATTATCCCTTTCGGTTGAAAATTCAAATATTCAGTTAGAAATTATATTAAAAATTGAAAAATACATTTTGAAAATTATAAATTTTGTTCGACATTATTCTTTTTTGGTAGAGAATTAATGTTTTTGGTTCACATTTCAATTAATTAAAATTAAAAAAATAAAATTGTTTTTTGATAATCTTAAAAACTAATTTATCTTACTAAAAATTAAAAAGTTCTATTTTTTGTTAAAAATTAACCTTTTTAATTGAAAATTAATCTATTTCATTTCTGCTGATGATGTTGTTTTTTTTTTATTTAAAATGTAGCTATTTTGTTTTTGCTAGAAAACTGATTGATTTAGTTAAAAATTCATTAATTTTGTTAGAAAAACCATACTTTTGGGTTGTAAATTCATTTTTTTTTTCAAAAATTCATCTTTATAATTAAAAAATCATTATTTTTTATGAGATCTTTTTTTCTTTATTAGTTCGGTCTTGGTTGAAGATTAAACTTTTTTGTTAAAAATCCAGATGTTTTGGTATAATGTAACAGTTTTGCAAATAAAATAAAATTTTCATTTGAAAATATCAACTATTACACTTTCCGTTGAGTATTTCTTTTATGAAAGATTCATCATATTAGATAAAAATTTAACTTTTTAAAAATAAATCCCTTTTCCTTGGTTTAACATTTATTACTTTAACTGAAACTGTAATAATAAGAATTCTACAGTTTTATTATACACACAAATACGACAGTCTTAGTCACTGTTCTTGAAGAGAAATTTAAATTTAAATTATGTGTGTGGATTTTGCAACAATCATGTTGGCAAAAGTAATTTTTAATAATTAAAAAAAGTCATTTTAAACCAAAGTGATAATTTTCAAACAAAAAGATTAATTTTGTACCAAACAAGAGTATATTAAAAAATATACATAATTTAAAAAAATATATAATTTTTAATGGAATATTAAACCTAATTGTTTAATTTTCTATCCAAAATATTAATTATTTATCAAAAAATAAAAAAATTTAATAAAATTGTTGCATATTGAACTAAAAAACATTTTTTTAAACACAAAATAAAATAGTTTAATTTGCAAATATTGGAATAAGCTTTTAAGCAAATAAAATAAATGTTGAACGAAATAATTAAATTTTTAACCAAATAAATGAATTTTCCACAAAAAAGATCAAATGCGTAAAAAAAAGTTAACGGGAAACGGGATGGTTAAATTTATAGGTTCAGAAACTAATTTCTGATAAATAAAAAAATTCACTTTCAATCAAAGAAATAAAATTGCAACCAACAAAAAAATAATTTTATGCCAACATTTTCTAAGAGAATATTTAAAAGGATTTCAAAATATTCCAAATGATTTAAAAAAGAAAAAAATCTGAAAGATTTGAAGGTAATTTTTTTTAACTTTGTAGAATTTATTTAAAATTTGAACTGCTTTACAGATAAATTTGATGAGAATAATTAAAAAGATTATAAAACAGTACAAAAGATTTTTAAAATTGTCAAAAATAAACAATAAAGATTTTAAAATAATTTCCATTCAGTTAAAAAGATATTTATGTTTTGCCTAAAATTTTCTAAAATCCTGTAAAATAAACAAAATCGTTTTGCAGCAGCCTTTGCGTTTTTAAAATTACTCAATCGGCATTGAGGAAAAGCGACAACAATGCTTTCAAGATTTTCTTGAGACACCTATTTTTTCAGAAAAGGATGATTCGTATTTTCATTATCTTTATTAGTCTTTCTGCCTTTTCTCTCTTCCTTTGCCATTTTCTTTTGCCTTTTTCGCTAAGAAATTTTTTCGCTGGAAAGGGGGCCATTGGCCCATAGGATTCGTGTGCGCTAAGGCGATAGCAGAACCAAAAGGATTCCCAGGTTTCTTGGCTTATCGGTCATCGAGTCGAGCTATATGGTATTACAATAACAAGCATATTGCACGATATTTCTTTAACCCAGGCAAGCATTGCAAAAGCCAAGCGACGTTATTTATAAGCGGACTGGCAGATGAGTGCCCGATAGTGAAGGCAAATATTACCACCGAATCCCATACGATCTCCTCGAACCACGTATATGATGATAGCGACTTTATCTTCAGTCAATTTTACCATCGCGATTGACTTAAGCCTCCTCAGACTGTGAAGAAGGTTAGCGACTTCAAGAATTTCAAGATGAAGAATCGAATGACGTGTGAACTTCCTTCCAATCTTTTATCTAGTACTCCGCACTTGACTGATTACGCGTTTAAACATTTGGAATTATTTCTAGGTTTAACCGGTTAGACGTTGTTGATAGTGTTGTAGCCATTACCAAAAGTACAAATATAACAAATAAAGCTGAAGGGGCATTATATAATTCTAGCATATTGCCCACTGCGCTGTACGATACTCAGAGCTGGACCTAACAAGGAAAGGATGAGGGAAAAATTAACGCGGTTGGCATAAAATTCTTGCGCAATATGTGCGGTAAAACGTTAATGGACAAAAACTCAATAATGATAAAATCCTCAAAGAATGTGGTTTAGAGGACACACTGTTTGAAAATTTTAAATAAATTCGTTGAGATGGTTTGGATATAGAAATAGTGTCTAGGTATAACCATTTTGACATTATAGGCAGTATAGGAACTATTGCCATAAGTATAGATATAACCAATAAAGCTGAAATGGTAATATATACTTCTGTTCTTGCACCCACTGCGCTGTACGGTAGCTAGACCTGAACCTAAGAAGGAAAGGATGAGAGTAAAATAAACGTGTTTGGCATAAAATTCCTGCAGAATATGTGCGGTAAAACGCTAATGGACAAAAATTCAATAATGATAAAATCCTTAAAAAGTGTGGTTTAGAGGAGACACTGTTTGAAAATTTAAAAGAAATTCTTTGAGATAATTTAAGAATAGAAATAGTTTCTAGGTTTAACCATATTGACATTATCGGCTGTGAAGGGACCATTACCAGAAGTACAAATATAACAAATAAATCTGAAGGGGCATTATAAAATTCTATGCTTGTAACCACTGCGCTGTACCGTATTTAGACCTGGACCTAACAAGAAAAGGATTCTGGCACAATATGTGCGGTAAAACGCTAATGGAAAAAAGTCAGTAATGAGAGAATCCTCAAAGAATGTGGTTTAAAGAAGACACTGTTTGAGAATTCAAAAGAAATTCGTTGAGATGGTTTAGGTATAGAAATTGTTTCTAGGTTTACCCCTTTTGAAAGTATCAGCAGTGTAGGTACCATTAGCAGAAGTACAAATATAGTCAATAAAGCTGAAATAGCAACGCGGTTAACATAAAATTCTTGCGCAATATGTGCAGTAAGAAGCTAATGGGCAAAAGTCAAAAATGAGAGGATCCTCAAAGAATGTGGTTTAGAGGATACACTGTTTCAAAATTAAAAAGAAATTCGTTGAGATGGTTTGGGTATAAAAATGGTTTCTAGGTTTAACCATTTTGACATTATCGGCAGCGTAGGAACCATTACCAGAAGTAAGAATATAATCAATAAAGCTGGGAGGGCAATATACTGTTTTGTTTTTGCACCCACCCTGCTGTACGGTACCTAGACCTGAACCTAACAAGGAAATGATGAGAGAAAAATTAACGCGGCTAACATAAAATTCCTGGGGAATATGTGCGGTAAAACACTAATGTACAAAAAGTCAGTAATGAGACCATGCTCAAAGAATTTGGTTTAGAGGTGACACTGTCTGAAAATTTTACCCTCCTTCGGTCGCAATACGATCTTCCCTATAGCTTCCTGACTCAGAAAGGCCAATCGAAAGTCCCTACTCAGTTTTTCCTCAGACGTTCCAGTGAGTTGTTGCAGCGCTCAGGATCTGTGAAGCTCAATGCGACCCAACAAACGACCCAAAACTTTTTCTACGTAGCTTTTCTTCAGCCAATCTGAGTAAAACTAAACTCTTATTCATTTAATATATATTAAGTTCCTTACTAGTTTAACTTTTTTTCGAATTTTATCCGATGTTTTTGCCTTAATTTTTAAAACACTCAAGAAAAAGGCGCAGGCGAAGGGGGGGGGGGCTCTCAATTTTCAGCGGAATTGAGGTTATGTCAATTTGAAATTCTGTGTCTGCCAGACTCAATGCAACCGGCCGAAGGCCCCCAAATATTGCGACCAACGAAGGGTTTAGAGAAATTCGTTGACATGGTTTAAGTATAGAAATAATTTCTAGGTTTAACCATTTCGACAATATCGCCTGTGTAGGAACCATTGTCCGAAGTATAAATATAACCAATAAAGCTGAAATGGCAATATATAATATTTTTCTTGCACCCACTGTGCTGTACAGTATCTATACTTGGACCTAACAGGGAAAGGATGAGAGCAAAACGAACTTAGTGGGCATAAGATTCCTGTAAAATATGTGCGGTAAAACGCTAAAGGACAAAAAGTGAATGATGACAGAATCCACAAAGAATGTTGTTTAGACGTGATACTGTTTGCAAATTTAAAAGAAATTCGTTTAGATGGTTTGGGCAAAGAAAGAGTTTTGAGGTTCAACCATTTTGGCATTAACGGCAATGTAGGACTCAATTCTAAAAGCAATTGATTTTTTTATATTTCATCAAAATCCTTTGACTCTGTACACGTATGATCCTTAGACTACGTTGAAAAAATATATCAGAACGAAAAATTTTTTTCTTGAAGTTTACAAAATGGCGGATTTATTTATCAGAAAGCGCGCAATGACAATTAAAATTCTAAATTTTGAAAGATTACAAGATGGCTGCCCATGTTTTTTTTTTCAAACTCAATATTTCTTTGTTTTTCAGTAAAAACTTTTTAGGGGTCGATTCAAATACTACATTATCTCTTTAAAAATTATTTCGTAATGTATGAATGTCATATTTAAAAATTCAAAATACACTCGAGATTCCCTGCAACGAGATTCTCTGCAACGAGCGATCCCTCTAACGAGCACACTTGCGTTCTCTGCA
>JAAAKG020081524.1:0-40543 GCA_010014905.2 Druon quercuslanigerum | reverse complement strand
TTATTTTTTTTTTTAAATTATGTGAAATATTGTTTTTTCTCCCCAAAAAAACAATCCCCGGGTTTTTTCCCCCGCCCCCCCCCCCCCCCCCCCGAGTATTTAAAAAAAATTTGTTTATAATTGACCCTACACCAAAGTATAGACAGATATAGAAATTAGAATTCTGCCATAATATACTTATAAAAAAGTGTATTTTGTTAAGAAAACAATTGTTTGTTTAAACGTGCGAAACTTATTCTAAATCAGAGACTGAGTATGCCACTTCAAAAAAATTTGTTTCCTCAATAGATTAAAAGCTACCGGAATTTTCTTTAAAATGAGCCAGGATGAAGTCATTTCGTATATTATTTGTGTAGATATTTAAAAAGTAGTACAAATTTAAATATTTTCCTAACATTTAAATAAAATCGAATATAATAAGCATTTTTTAATATCCTTGGCAACATTTTAAAGGTAAACTATGTCAATATTTTTTCTACTGCAAGAAATGTTCACCTTACAAAATTAATATTAAAAAAACAAAGAAGTAATGCAGTCATCGAAAAACTTTGATCTTATTAAATACTGTACGTGAAACAAACAGATTTCTCTCTCTCTCTCTCTCTCTCTCTCTCTCTCTCTCTCTCTTTGTTTCTTGACTAAATAATAAAAAGGAAATAAAATCGTAAAAATAGTAGATTCTGTAATAGAAAGAAAAATTCTCCGATTCTAAATAAATACCTCGGGGTTTTCCTTACTTTCCGGTCTGCTAACCACCCTGAAAAACTCATATTATATATAAAAATTGGCAATTTTAAATTTACAGCAAAGTTGATTTAGCCTTTTACGAAAGTAAAGTTCGGGTCAATGGGAAAAAAATTCTCAAAAAAAGTATAGAGGTAATAATTTTTTAATTTATCATTACTAGTAGAGACAGGGCGTCTACCCAAATCCTGGGAAAAAAATTCCTGACAATTCCGTGTTTTTTCTAGGTGTAATTTTCCATAGTACGTAACCATTCAAATATTTCGCAGTTTTTAAAAACAACCGACTCGAAATATGGGTACAATTTTGCACGTTTATTATAAATGTTTTTTCAGGTTCTAGAATTATATTCATAATGTTTAATTTATAAAGGTTTGACAAATTATATTACAAGATATTCTGGAATATACTAGCATCATCGATTAATTAGACAATTAAATAATGCTAAAAATATAATTAATCATTTCTTGAATTTGTAAATTTATGTCCATTATTCTGAATAATAATTAAAACAAAATTTTATTTTATCTTAAATACTATTATACTATTTTTTTAAATATATGAATTTTTAACGAAATAGTTGAACCATAAAATATGAAATATGAATTTTCAACCAAACCGTTGAATTTTGAACTAAAAAAGGATCAATTTTCAACAAAAATGGAATGGTTTAATTTTCATTTGAAAAAATGAATTTTTCATCAAATAAATTTTAACCAGAGTGATACATTTTTAACAAGAGAGCTTCATTTTGAACCAAACGGTTTTGTTTTCAAACAAAAAGATGAATTTTAAACTGAAATAATGAATATTTAATTCGAATACTTGAATTTTCAACCAATAAGATGAATTTTCGAACCAGAAGAATTTTTTTTACAAAGTACATGAAGTGTCAATGAAATTCTTAAATTTTGAACTGCTGAAGGCTAATTTTTAATCAAATAGTTGCATTTTGAACTAAAAAATATAAATATTCAGCCAAAAATCGAGCAGTTAAGTTTACAGTTAAAATAAAATTAAACCAAATTGATGAAGATGTATTTTCAACCGAGAATATTAATTTCTATCAAAAAAGATTAATTTGACCAAATTGATGAAAAAGATGAACTTCTAACCAATAAAATTAATGTCAATCAAAAAAGATTAATGTATATAAAGTTACAAAATTGGAATAGCTACATTTTCAGTTAAAGAAAAAAAATGTCCACAAAAAAAAAATAATTTTCAAAAAATTAGTCAACCTTTTAAACAAATAGCTGATATTTCAACTAAAATTATGATTATTTAAATGTAAATCTAATTTTAAAGTAAAACGATGAATTTTCAACTAAAATGCTGAACCTTTAACTAGAATAATTGAATTTTCAATAAAAATGATTACATTCTAACTTAGAAGATTAATTTCTAAAAAAAAGACGAATTTTCATCTACTGAATATAATTTTTCAACCGAAAATAGAATTTGAATTTTTAGTTAAAAAAAAATTAGATTTCAACCAAGAGATGAATCTGCCTATATTTAATTATAAATTAAAATTTTCCTATACGTAAAAAAAATAAAGTTTTTTCTTCTTAAAAATTCAGCAAATGAATCATTGTCATTCAATTTTACATTGCATTTTTTTTAAATAAACAAGCTTTTGAAAAAATTCCTGACTTAAAAAAAATGGCGTGACATTTCCAGGTTTTCCAGGTAGGGTAGACACCCTTTTAAGTGTTTAACTCTTCTTTTCGTTTCTTTAAATCAGTTCCAAAATATAACTTTGTCCATGTCCTAGGTTCATGAAGGTGATGAGATTGACTTATTAGTTGGTAAAAGTCCAGATAATCCCGATTTCCTTGTTGTGCATCGAGTAAAAATTGTATCATCAAATTTCGCAACAAGTGGATGTAAAGTGAATATAATTAGAGACAAATCATTGGTCATTGAGGATTACAAGGATCAGTCGCGAGATTAACGGTCAGTGTTTTACTTTACAAAAATGCAAATCATGTAAATATCAAAATGTAATAAAAAATCATTTATTATAAAAATACAAATTCATTTTTAAATCTTCTTCCTTCAAATACTTGTCTTAGTCTTTTGATATTTCTCGTAATAGTTGCACAGACTGAAATGAAAAGAAAGCATTACTTGTTAGTTAATTTTTCTAGAAAAAAATGTACATAATGTACCATAAAGTATATAACTCACGTATGAAACTGCAAGCACTCCTTTCGACGATAACATTTCCAGCTTACTGATAACGTCTGATACGTTAAATGTCATTTTTATAACCTGCGAATAAAACACCGTTTACATTTTCTTCATAAAATCTTCATAAAATCATTTTAAATCTATTGAAATATTTGAAACCTTTGAAATTTTTGTAAAATCAATTAAATCTTTTGAAATTAATATAAACACTTTTAAAACTCGCCTATGTAATTGTTTACTTTGATAAATTTTCCGAATTTTATAGTAAATGGTTTTAAACTTATTTGAGAATCATCTAAGAAGAAAAACAAAATATTTGTAATAGAAAAATTTCGAAATTATAACATTTTTGACAATTTAGAATTCCCGAATTTGAAAGTTACCGAATTATAATATTCTCAACTATATTTATAGCATTATCGAATTTAAAAGTTCTGGATTATAGATCATTCGTGACATTATAAAATATCCGAAACTATCAAATTCCCGACACAGGCAAATTTTCGAATTATATAATTTCCGACACTCAAATTGCCCAAAGAAAAAATATTCAAAATAAAAAAATCTAGAAATTATAAAATTGCCGACAATTAAAATTTTCTGAATTATAATATTGCCTACTATATTTATAGTATTATCGAATTTAAAAATTCCCGATAATAGATATTTCGTGACATTCTAAAATATCCGAAACTATCAATTTCCTGACACAGGCAAATTTTCGAATTATATAATTTCAGACACTCAAATTCGAGAAATTGTATAGTTTCAGATATTTTATTATCAGGGAATTCTCTAATTCGGAAATTTTTGTTTATCTGGGATTTGATATTTTCGAGAATGTTCTCTTTCGTGAACGTTACAGTGTTAGTAATACAATTATGGGGGATTTTTCAGTCGACTTGGAATTTTGGTTAAATCCGTGATATCAACTAAAAATTTTGGAAGCCCGTGAAGTCCTATACGTTTTTTTGAAATCATTTGAAATGCCTTATCATTTATTAAACCTGTTCCAATTTTTTTAAATCCTTAAGAATCCCATTAAAGTATATTTTGAAATATTGCATCCCTTTGGGGTCTCTACAAATCTCTTTAAAATCCTTGAATTCTTATTTGAAACCACTTCAAGCCTTTAATAGTTTTGCAATTTCGCGTCCTCATTGCGGTGAAATATTTTGAAATTCAGTGAAAACTTTTTTTCAAATCATTAAAGTCTTTAAATCTCTTGAAGTTTTCTAAATTTAGTTGAAATCCATAAAAATCTCAAGATTCTTAGAAATTCCTTGAAATATTCTGGAATCACTTGGAATCTCGAGGAAATCTAAAAATCCCTTCAAATGTTTTAAAGTTACGTGCAATGAAAGTACTGTGAAATCTATTTAAATAATTTGAAAAATTGGTTAAGATGTATAGATATTCTGTAAAAATCTTTCAAATCTTTTGCAATTATTTGCAGTCTCTAGAAATTTGTTGGTAATGCTTGGAATCTTCTAAAATCTCTCGAAATCCCATAACATTCTTTGTAATATATTAAACTTAAATGGGAATGATCAACCCCTCAGTATTAAAGAATTAATGAAAATAAATATTTTTCTGTTATTTAATGAAATTTTTGTTACTTTCTTATCAAAGTAAATAATTTAGGATCTGTATTTGCAAGAACATAGAAATATTTCAACACCGCAACGTAAACAAATTGAAAATTATCAACGGAGATCATTTTTAATTTAGAATGTAATGAAGCATTATAAAGTCATTGAAAATCCAATCCAGTTTTCAACAACAATGAGTGCGAGATTTTCGAGATACATTATTAAATCTCTTTTTTAGATGGATTCATTTTTTTCAAAAAGAAATCCGTAATCACAATAAGAGAATTTTGAGTTAAAAAATTCTGGTATTTTTAATTGTGCGGTTACTCTAAATTCAAAAATTGAATTAAATGAACACTTTTTTGTGAAATTTGAGTAGGTCAAACCTAAAAATTGTTGAGCTTAAGCCAAAGACACATGCTATTTTTTTGTTTCCATGTAAAACAAAACATTAGTGTTTGAAATATTCCCATATTGTCAAAAAATCCAATATTCTAAAATTCCTAAATCACGAAAAAGATTTTTTGGAAATAGAAGAATAATAAAATGTTTCTTTGATTCGATCTGAAGAAATTTCAGGTTTAGGATCTAATTTTTTTTCAAAAATGTGTGTATTTTACTTAATTCAAAGAAACATGTTTTTGTATATTTTCAGAAGAAAAAAAAATTCTTTTAAATTTTTGATTCTATGCTACTGTTCACTAGTAATAACCGTACATATAAAAAATTGGTCAGAATTTTTAACTAATAGACAACATTTTTTTAATATTCAGAATTTTGAAGTTTTATATCCAAAGAAGGAACAAATAATTTGTATACAAACAAATGTAATATTCAGTCATTTAAGCCGGAAATGATTCGTTTTCATCAGAATGATTTTAAATTGTCCTGATAATTATGAAAAATTCGGTAACTTTATTGTTTGATAACATTTATTAACGTTATAAACAAATCCTATAAACAAATTCACTATTCGGCCATTTATTCATAGAAATACATTTTGCTATAACCAAAACGATTTTAAATTGATTTAATACTGATATACATCACAAAACTTTGTCCTTCCAACATATTCGTGAATGTGTTAAATAAAACTACATAAGCAAATGCACTATTCGGCCATTTGTTTGCATAAATACATTCTGCTTTCACTGAAACTTTTTGTACATATTTTTAAAATGTTTTAAACTAATCATATATGCAACGCTGTCCAGCAAACTTACAAAATGTATTTCTGTAGATAAATGGCCGAAACGTGAATATTTAAAGTTATAAATTAACTAAATTACCTTTAAAACATTATTCTTCTGGTCATCGTCCAAAAATGGCAGAAGAATAACGGCGAATTGGGCCTGATTACAGTCCAAGCAATACTGTATTATATCCTTGAAGTTTAACTTGTTAACAACAGGGCAAGTGTGCAAAAGCCTTAGAGCCCTTATGCAATCTTCTATCTGTTTTGGAGTTGGATTAATATCTATTCTTCTGAAGGTTTCTGTAATTATTACTTGCCATCCTGATACGTATCCGGTACAATTAACAACATGACTTAGGGTTGCTACCATAGGTAAAAACCTTTCCAGTTCTGTCACCTTTTATGTCAATAAAATGTAGAAAAATCTTATTTTATGTAATGATTTAAAAGGAATTGGAATTACAGGGTGGCCACTATTTTTATCATCTTCCTGCTTTCTCTCTTTTCTTATAATAAAACTTCGTGATTTCTCCTGGTTTAGAAAAAAAATATACCATCTTTGCGAAACCCAGACTTTTTTCACGCATGATCAATTGATGAAGTCGATAATCATCAGCAAACCTTTTTGCAAGAAATCTATTCTCCTTGAATCATATTTACTGACATTAGAAATATAAAAAATTTCAAAATCCATTATTAAATCAATTTTTAAATTTTATGTTTTAAACCTTCTTGAAACAATAACTAATAATTTCAAACTGAAAGTGTTTAAATTTTTTTATGTATTTAATGTTCCAAATTCTTAATAAAAGGATTTAAAATTAGACCATTTGACATCAAAAGTGTTTAAAATTTTATTTTTTTGAAACAGATTCTCTTTAAATTGGAAAATTGTAAACTAAAAGTTTGAAAATTGCTCAATTGCATTAGAAACCAGCTGAATTGTACCATTTTTAATTAAAAGTATTCAAAATTGAATGATTGAAAATTGAAAACTTTTAAATATGAATAATTTTTAATTTGACAATTTGAAATTGAAAACTAAATTGAATCTTTCAAAGTCAAAGCTTCAAAGTTATTACAATAAAAATATTACTATTTAACAATAAAACTTATAAGAAAAATTTGTCTGAAATCAAAAAATAAATTAAATTATTCTAAAGAAACATTCAAAATTAATACGAATTTTAAATTTGAAACATTAAAAATAAAAAAAATTTCTAGTCCGAAACGCTGAAACGTAAGCAAATCCGCACTTCGCTTAAAATTCCATAGTCAAACTTTTTTATAGTCAAGCCCTTTGAAAATTAAATTATTTTAACTTTATTCAAACAGTTTAAAAACTAATTATTTTTAAATTGTTAATAATACTATTTAGAATCCAACCAATTCTATTTTAATTGCAAAATTAAAACTATGAGAGGGAAAAATTGAAAATTTAGCGTTCGACATAAAAATTCAGAACTCTAAAATTGTAACCATTCAAAATACAGAAATTATACAATTACCGAGATATAATTATCAGATAGTTCAATTTTGATTTTAGACAACACAATTTTCAATTCCTTAATTTAAAATCATTTAATTTTCACGACTTTCTTTAGAATCGTTATTCTTTCTTGAAATTTTCCAAATAAATATTTTTCAATTTGAAGTGAGGTATTTTTTTAAATCTTCAAGTAAAAATTGGACAATTTTAAGAAATTACATCAAAAATAAAAAATAAATTCTATAATATGATTAAATTATTTTAAATTGCTTTATATTTACATATAAAATTTTTACTATTATTAACTATTATTGTTAACTTTAATTTATAGTGCAAAATTAAAAAGTTGCAAATCAACCATAAAGCAATTCCGTATGTGCAATACCCCCCCCCCCCCCTCAAAACCTGAAAATAATAATTTTGACTTTGACAAGGAGATATCGCTGTGTCAATCATATTTTTGGTTCATAATTTTTGTAATGAAAGCTAATTACTAGATTATTAATTTTACAAATGTGCAATTTTTCGCCTTTTTTGGGAAAATCGACCTTGAAATATCTGCCACAGCGGCTCAACATCTGAAAGGCTTCGTGGTCGATTCTCGCTGCGTACACTATTTTAATCTTATTTTGCATTTACTAAAATTCTTATGAATATATTTTCCTTTATTAATCTTTTTAAATTAGCCGCGGCTATGTGTACCGACATTTGGGTACAAACAGCAAATAGATTTTTTTCTATAAATGTTAGTAATTCTTTTCATAACTTTTACCAATTTTATTTAAAATTAGAAGCGCGAACGAGGTTTTTTAAACCTCGCAGTTTATCAGATAAACGATGAGTTTTTACTAGCACTAGATTTTTTAAAGTGTCTATTGGGAAACACACCCGATTTTTTTGCATCAAAGCAATTTTTGCTTAGGAAGGTACAAAATGTAAATAATGTCTTGATCTGGAAGAGTTTTTTTCAATTAACAATTTTTTGTTTTAAAAACCTAAAAGATATTTCTAATTTGAAATATAATTGGTAAACATTATGAAAATAATTTATAAACTTTAAAATTTGTTTGCGAAAATTATGATAAGGTTACAAAAATTCAGTTTTTCAGTAAAAAAATAAATATTGTTACTTTGGCAAATTAATCAGCAGGCAATGAGCATTTACTAATAAAATTATTAACCAAAACTAAAATTGACAATTGCTCGTCTCCCCTTGTGAGTTAGAAAAACGTGATATATTGTTGAAAGGAACCTGAAATTATCGGGAAAAGTTTATTTAGCAAAAATTTACAAGCTAAAAACGGGCGAATTGTGAAATGCAGAGAATGTCCTGAGTGGGTGGCCATCCTGTATTCAATTGGTATACATAATTTGTACCTTATTTGATAACTTACCATTGACATTTTTGCCATTTTGTTCAAAGTTTTATCCCACAAATGGTAATCCTCTACGCCAAAGTCCAGGCAAATGCGTAAAATAAGAGAAAGTAGCAACGGCGAATGAAACTGAGTCGTCAGCAACATCTGAGCCAGTTCAGGTTTTGAGCAAGTTTCAAAACTGCTAACGCTGTATCTCAGGCCGAGATTTTCGAGTTCGCTCGAGTATTGTAAATTCTTCATGTATCGCCTGAGAAATATTTATAAATAGCAATTTCTTCTCTTAAATAATTAAGACAAGGCAAATTTTTTCTAAAAAAACTTACTTGATATTGTTATAATCGCGTCCTGTTAAACTTTGCAAAGCATTCACGTCCAAGATTGTTTGCAAGACTTGAAGCGCACGATAACGAACGCCAGGTCCAAAATCATTTGTTTCCTCGTTAAATGAAATATTAATCAGAAAATGGGCTGATTGTATAAAGTCTCCGTGGTCAAGAATGTAGGAGGCCCTGAATAAATTTATTTTTCATTAGGAAAAACACACAAAAGTCATATTTATGCTTCTTAGTTTTTAAAATAATGTCACATAAAAAGGCAAAAATGAAAAGTTTATTTTTAAATGTAGAAAAGGAGGAGACATCTATTCATAAGAAACGTTGAATATTTTTTTTACGATTTTATACCATCAAAGAATTTATATTCAAAAATTGGTTGTACTGAAAGCATTGGCAATCCATTTGCAATGATATAAAAATGTCCGATGAAAAAAAATAGATTAAATAAACAATTTTTAATATGTTTAAAACTGTTCTTGTATTCAATAATATTTTCTCTTTTAAAAATTCCATCTTTAATACTGAAATCGTGATACTTATAAGTATAATTAAATATTTATTTTCAAGATTTTAACATTTAAAATATTAAAACCTTTAAAAAATTGTAATTTCATACAGATTTTATTCAAACGCTCAATAATTTACACGTATAAAATGGAAGCCTTTGACACTTTCCAATTGAATTTTTTTTAATTAAACGTCATTCAACTGCAAAATTGTTAGAATTAAACTTTTATAGATTGTTGAAGAGTTCAAATATGTCTGTTTAACAAATATAGATCCGCGATATAATTTGCAATTCTCAAAATAAAAACTAATAGTTCCTCATAACTCACATCAATAAAAATGTAAAAAATAAAACATTTCTCTCTTTCAATTGAAAATAAAAACTTCTCCCTTTAATTTGAATGTTAAAAATAAATGAAAAGTTAAAAAAAGTACATCTTCCAATTCGGAAAAAAATTAAATACCAAAATTGGTTCCATTTATTTTACAATCAGAAATGTGAGATTCGCACGTTTTTTATACAAAGCTTCTTTTCATTTGATTTATTTTAATTTTAAGCCGTTTCAAATAAATAATGTTTCAATTGCTATTAATATATCGAAATTCAGCACGTTCACATAGAAATTCAAAGTGTGAAAAGTTTAAGTAATTCATGGCATTCTGAAATTTTAACGATCCAAGACTTTCTGCTGCAAACAGCTGAATTTTAAATTGTTTAGTTTTGAATATTTTATGTTTAATTGCCTATTTTAGTAAAATTGGAACTCTTGAATTTTCAACTTTTGTAAATTGCACAGTTCAAACATTCAGATTCAGTTCAAAAAATATATAATCACGTTATCATTTTCAATTCTCTAAATGGAATAATAAATCAATAAATTTGTAAATTTTTAAAATTGAACGATTAAATTTTTGTCAAACTGCCCACTTTTAAAATTAGAAGTTAAATTATTTTTTTGAAATTAAAAAATAATCTAAAATTTTCCCAGGAATATCAAGACAAATCCATATTTTGTTTTTAATCTGTCAACATCTTTTCAAATTATAAATTATTTTTGAAAATTTTCAACAGTTCTAAATATCTTTTAAAATGGTTCGAATTTGTCTAAAAAGTGTTTAAATTTTTTCAAATTAAACATAATTTAAAAAATCGTCCTCAATTTTTCTAGGAATTTTGAGAAAATTTCGTTATTCTTTCAAAACCTCTCACAATTCTTAAAATACATCAAAATTTTTTTTATTCCATATATGCATAAATCTACATTTTGTTTTCACTTATTTTGAAATAATTTCAATTTTTAAATTAAATTGAAATTGTAATGATCCAAGGATTTCTATTTAACAAAATCCAGTTTCAAATTGTTTACTTTTGAATATTTGGTATATAATTTTTCGTTAAAAATTAACAATAAAATATTTTTAATCGTTAAATAACTATTGTTCCTTTTTTAATAAAAAATTCAATTGAATGGGTAAAAATATAATATTTTAAACTAAAGCAGTATTTGAACAGAATTTGAAATTAAATAAATGGAATTTCGGAGAATCTAGACATGACCTTTAATCAAACCGTTTAATTATGGATGCATTAGTTTGAAGTTATTTTAAAACTGAATATATTTATGAAAAATTGTAATTAGACATTTATATTATTGTTTAACTACTAAAGCTTTCAAATTGAAACAGTTCAATTTTTAAAGTTCAAATCTGTAAATTCTTTAGCTTTGATCGGGTTCAGAATCATCTTATAAAATCAATTATTGCTCACAACAACTTATGTTTATAATTGATCAACTAAGAAAAGTATTTTATACAAAAATTTCAATTTCAAACATATTTAATTTGTGATTGTATCTTCAAAACTCCATTTTTAAATTCTTTATTTTCAAAATGCAAACTTAAAAGTGAAGATCTAAAATGGAAAATGTTTTAAGTAACGCTTTTAGAATAACGCACGGTAAACTTAAAAGATATATTTTTAAAAGTTAACATTAACTTTAAAAAAAGTGAACATCGATCTTATTTTACAGAACCCCACACTAAATACATGGGAAAGTGGCTTTCGGTGGATTTTACTGACAGTAAATTATCTTGTAATCTATGAAACTAGATGAAATTTGCGAAAAGGACTTGGTCCAAGTATGGCTAGATTTTTTTAGTGCGGGCTTCTTTATAAATAATTTATCAAAAAAAAATTATCGAAAGGTTCTTTAAGATTTTTTTGTTCTAAATGTTGCTTCTAAAAATTGGTAAGATTCCCGGTTAAAAAATAAATTTACTGCCATTTCCTGCGTTTTCACGGTCTCCAAAAATTTCCAGTCATTTCCTGGATTTCACGGTCCAGCAGCCACCCTGAATATATAATGTGATATCAAATTTTTATATTTCAAGTAATTGGATAGATTTTTCTTCTAAAAGTTTGTCAAATTCATGGTCAAGAAATAAATTCACTGTCATTTCCCGTGGTTTCCCAGTTTCCTGGTCCAGCGATAAACCTGATTATACAATGTGATATCAAATTTGTAATATTTAAAGCGCTTGGATAGATTTTTCTTTTAAAAATTTGTAAAATTCCCGATCAAACGATAAACTCCCAGTACTTCCCAGGGTTTCCCGGTCTTAAAAATTCCTGGTCATTATCCGGTTTTCCGTTAAAGTAGCCACCTTCTATTATATATACCTCAATAAATTTTCGTCGGCTGAATTCACATCTTGATTCGCCAACCCAAATATCTCTGTAGTACTATCATTCATCCTCATGTCTTTCACTTCTGGCTGGAGCCACTCTAAAAGTAAATCCGTGCGAAGTTTAACCATATTAAGATTAAAAAGATTGCCGAAGCAGTCAGCAGCTGAATTTATGTCCGGCCTATTTGGTGTAGCTGCTCTGTATCTTAGGGGAATACTTTCGTCCATGTAGATTTCTCGAATCAATTTTTCAGGATACAATATCAAGGAATCAGTCAGGTAACGTTTTTGTCCCAATCCGTGTGTGTAGAGAATATGTTTCGTAGTGAAACGATGATATTTAGATCTAATTTTCTAAAAAGAGAGGATAACATGAAGGACTGGCAAAGAATACTTAAAAGTTAGGGTGACCAGACATCCTGATTTATCAGGAAATGTCCTCATTTTTTATCGCTGTCCTAATTTTCTGACTTATTTTGTGATGACATGATTTTTCATCAGGGTTTATACGTAAAATACATGAATTTTCAATCAAGTAGTTGAGTTTTCAACCCTAAAAAATAAATTTCGAACCAAGAATCCCAAAAGAATGAAATTTTCAGTTCAAACAACTTTCAACTAAGAAAAAAGACATTTTCAAGAAAATAGTTCGATTTTAAACCAAAGGGATGAATATCCGATAAAAAAATAAGCTGCCAACGAGCAATGTAAAAATTGATATTTCCACACCGAAAGAAATTTCGGGAGGTTAATTCACGGTACTAATCCTTGATTTTATTAAGCTTTGGCGCGAGAACTAAGATCTCTTGCTCTTAAAGTATACGTCTCGAAGTTTCAGGCATTAGCTCTCAAGTCTCGAATTGTATGCTTTTAGATCACAGAGAACGAGACTTTAAATCACGTAAAAAATGTAGATCTAAAATCACGCGCTTCCGTCAATCAATCTCTCAAAATTTGTCTCCGTGCACCAAAACATCTTTTAATTTTCAATCAAAAACAGTTGAGTTAAACAGCCAAATATATATTTTCAACAAATTAGTTGAAAACTAAACCAAAATAAACTAATTTTTTAACCAAAAAGCGGAATTTTCAACTTCATGATTTTTCAACTCAAAATTATAAATTTTTAAATGAAAAATGGAACAGTTAATTTTTCAAGTTAGAAAAATAAATTTTAAAACAAAACGCTTAAGGTTCATCTAATGATATTACCTTTTTACCAAAAAAAACGAAGTTTCAAAAAATCATGAAATTTTCACATAAAACAGATAAAGTTTCAATTTAAAATAAAATAGTTGACTTTTCGGTAAAAGAAATTAATTTTTAGTCACATAAAATAAATTTTCAACGTAGTAGTTAAAGAAACCCGCACAATTTACATTAAAATCGGGCCTTTTCCGACTTTCGATTTTTGGTCATCCATCCTCCCCAATTTGTTCGCTTTTAGGAAAAAGTAAATGCACATTTTTTAAACATTAATCTGCACGTTCGTTTTTTTTATTAATATTTCATAAATTAAAGTTTAGCTGTTAAAATAGGAGTATTATCTGGTTTTATATACAATTTAGGCTAAGCCTGATATTTTGTGTAATTTTTTCTACATGCATTGTCTTTATTCGATAAATTACAAGTTTTCAAGTATTTTCAAACTAATTTAGAATTTTTTAAGCTATAATTATTTGTTTAAACAATCTTTTTACCTGTAAATCGTTAAAGTTATTAATTTTCGGGATCAATGATACAGTTAAAGAGTAATATTTCTTGTTTAATAGGTTCGGTAATTATTTAAACAGTTTTTCCTCTGCAAATCGTGAAAAGTTGTTATTTTTTTAAATTAATGATATAATTAACAAAAGTGGAGAGTACTATATTTATTAATCTATATTTGGCAATTATTTTTAACAAATTAATTTTTTCAAACAATTGTTTTCGCCTGTAAATCTTGAAAAGTTACTACTTTCTGGAATTACTGTCATAGTTAATGAATGCTAAGATTTTTGTATTTTTTGAAAGACAGTTTGCAATTATTTATAAAATTTTCATTTTTTAAAATAATGTTTCCCTCTGTAAATCTTGAAAAGTTAATATTTTCTTAAATTAATGATGCAGTTAATGAATTTGGAGAATTTTAGGAGTGATATTTTTGGTGGAAAACAACAATTATTGAAGCAATTAATAATTACTCACTTGCTCCTTTTCATACATAGGAAAGGTGGAGAACATTCTAGTTATTTTCGAATATCTTACACTATGTTGCTTAGTATTCAGTATTATCTTATCTCAGAACTTGAACCCTAATCTTTACCAATATTCATTTTTTTTAATTATAAATTTTTTTTGTTACGTTATGAATCATTATTTTTTCAGATCGATTTCTTTGAGATAATAAAATACTGATTAATGAGCGACATATTGTAAGAGATTAAAAAACTAGAATTTTCTCCATCTTTCCTTTTTTATTAATTCCAGTAAATAATAATTTTTCCCGATGTACAGGGGAAAACATTATTTAAAATAATGGAAGTTCTTTAAATAATTGCGAAATGTCCTAAACAGAAAAAGATTAATCTTAACAATCGTTAATTATGTCATTACCAATTATTTTTGACTTCATAAACTATATAATTTATCACGAACGATAGTAACTTCATGATTTACTGAACAAAAATTGTTTAAGCAGATAATAGTTGTCTAAACAATAAAAAATTAATTAAAAATACTTGGAAACTTATCACATATCGAAAAAATAATAAATGTTTTAAAAAACTTTAATTTACAAAAAGTTAATAACATGTACTTCTTTTTTCCATTCTTTCGCAAACCGAGCTTTTCCCATGGAGAAGTGGATAAAAGTTTTCATGAAAAGACTGAAAATTTGTCTTTTTTAGACAAAACTTATTCGTGAAAATTTAAATTTTTGGTTTCCTGACTTTCCGATCAAGCCATCTGATCACCCTATTAAAATTTAGTGGATGGTAGACTCACCTCCACCATTTCAGTTCCACTTGACTGAAGAGTCGTATCACCTACTACGCGTATACTGAAATCCGTTTCCCATAATTGGGCGTAGTTGTAACATTCTTGAGCTGCTGCGACTTGATCAGCACCTTAAAGATTGATAAACGTATAGAATGGAAAAAAAGGAAATAGTGTCAATAGTGCCAGACATTTTAAAAAATAGTAGCAATATAGTGACATGAAGTTTTTAAAATAATAAACATATATGTATATAAAGCACACATCCCCCTCATCGAATTTTGAAAAATATATTTCTTTAGGCATAAAGTGTAAAAGTTTTAGATAAAGAACTTCAATTTGTAATATTTTTGTTTTATTTTTCACGAAAAAATTATATCAAAAGCTATAAGCATAAAAATACATAAAATAATAAACAGTGATATTTCAAGTGAATGGATAGATTTTTCTTCTTCTTCGTCAAATTCCCGGTCAAACGATAAATTCACCCTGAATATTATTGGAGAAATATTAGGTAAAATATTAGAAGAAATATTAGAAGAGATTGTGACATAAACTTAGAGCTTACCTGGTGGTGTGTGATTTGCTACATAATACAAAGCTGCAGTTCCATATTCCAATGCCTTCGGTCCTGACATGAGCTGAATGCACTTTTTAATGTCCTTAAGTAAAGCACTGTGTTTTGGATAAAGAGACCACTCGGAATTATTTCCCGCTTTCTGACCACCCCAAGTTTGAGCCACGGCACCTTTGACTGCCAAAGTGCAAATTAAGTCACTTTCCAACTCCAGCACAGGGGCGATTTCCAACCATTTTTCGTACGTCTTCAAATTTAATTCAGGCGCTGAAAATACATGATACCATTAAATCAAATTTTATTGATGAATAATATTGTTTCCATGTCAAGAACTAAACTTACTGATTATTTTCCACTGGTTTATATTTGGCAAAAATGGAAGTCTCCATTCAGCAATCGGAGGCAAAGTACTATGATCTGGATGCATGTTCACCCATTGTTCTTGTTCTAGTTCAGTTGGTTTCCTAAAAGGAAGATTTTAAGTTAGGTATTAAAAAACTTTAAATTTTAAATTTTAAGTGGGTCACTCCGAATTTTCTTTAGATTCCAAATCTTTTAAAAAAAATTAATTTTCAACAAAATAGTTATATTTGTGTTATGTTATGTTATGTTAAATCTTTAGACACTAAAATAACTTTCAAGAAAGTAGTTCCACTTTGAATCAAGGATTTGAATTTGCAAAAAAAAAACAGTTTTAACTCTAAACAAATATTTTTAACAAAGTAATAGCAATGTAGTTAACATTTTAGTTTAAAAAATTAATTTTTATTCGAAAAAAAAGAATTTTCAATTAAAAAAATTAACTTTAAACAAATTAGTTCAACTATCAGACAAGGAGTTGAATTTTAATCTGAAAAATATGATTTTTTAACGAAAAGTATAATATATTTATATATGTATATTTATAATGAAAATAAAAAATAGTTAGATTTAACGAACAAAAACGAAATGTCAACAAGATACTGGAATGACCAACTATAACAAAATAATTTCTAACTAAACAATAGCATTTTAAACAAATAAAACAAAATTGCTTCTACCAAAAAAGATGAATTTTCAACAAAATACGTCAATTTTCAACCAAATTTAATTTAACTCAGTTTAATTCAATTTTTAACCAACATTTTGAAATTTAGATCCAAAAACACGAATTTTCTATGAAACAGGTTCCTTTTGTACCTAATGTTTAAATTTTATACCAAAGTGTTGAATTTTAATGACAAAAAGTAGAATTTTTAACGAAACACTTGAATTTTCAACAATGCAGTTGCCACCTTAGCTAAAAAAAGAATTTTTAATCGAAAAAAAAAGAATTTTCAATTTAAAAAAATAAGCTTTAAGCAAATTAGTTCAACTATTAATCAAAGAGTTGAATTTCCATCTGAAAAATATTAATTTTCAACAAAAAATATAATATATTTATAATGTAAATAAAAAATAGTTAAATTTAACGAAAAAAACGAATTTTCAACAAGCTACTGGAATTATCAACTAAAAAAAATTAATTTCCAACCAAAAAGTTGCATTTTAAACAAATAAAACAACATTTCTTCAACCAAAAATGATGAATTTTCAACAAAATACATAAATTTTCAACCAAATTTAATTTAATTCAGTTTAATTCCATTTTCTACAAAATTGTTGAAATGTGGAGATGAAAATACGAACTTTTACAAAATAGCTGATTTTTCAACCACACAATTTTCTTTGAACCGAAACTGAATTACTTTTAACCAGATAGTTGCATTTTTAATAAATAAAAAAAGGTTTCATTTCTACAGAAAGAGATGAAGTTGCAAACTAAAAAGATGTGAGTTAAAAACCCAAATTTGTTAGTTAAGAAAAAAAGTATATCTCAATCAAATTCTTAAATTTTCTAGCCGAAAATGCGAATTTTGAACCTAATTTTTGAATTTTAAACCAAGAAGTATGCATTGTTAACAAAATTGGTCATTTTTCAGCACAATAATTCCATTTTTACCAAATAATACAATTTTTAAGCAAAAAATATGAATTTTTACCCAAAAATTTAATAGTAAACTTTTCAATCGAAAACAATGGACTTTCAACCGAAAATAAGTTAGATTTTCTTACTGGGTTCTATTAAATCAGTTCACATTTAAGTAGTAAAACGTTTCTCAGAGTATTTTCTGTACATTTTAATTTCTGAGGTACAGTGCATTTTTTAAACAATCTCTAGTTCCATGGCTTTCATGATGTATTTTGAAAAATATAGCGTTTATATAAAAATATTGTATTGAAAAATAGTGCCATAAGAATATATCTTTTTGTGTACAACATTTTTTAGTGAAGCCATTATTTTTTTAAAAAAGCGACCAAACATGAAAATCACACCGATTTTTCATGATTTTATAAAAAAAAATGAACTATACGTTAAAAAGTATACATTTTAGAAAAAATATTTTGTGCACCAAAATGTAGATCTCAATAAATTACACAGTTTTTCTGTAAAAAATGTGTTCATGTATCTTGAAAGAAACTACAATTATTTTTTATTTGACATTTATCTCTAAAATCATTAGCTTGCAAAAAAAAATCAATTTTAATTTTATACCGCTGTTGACTTTCGATTTTTTTTTATTTTGGATTAAAGAATATTTTAAAAATAATTTCAGATAATAATAAATAAGAATTTTTTATATTATCTAAATCGATAGAAATCGTATGTGTAAACTATTTTTTTTTAACTACAACTGTTGTACTTTTCCAAAACAATGAGTGCCACTCTTAAAGTATTTAATACATAAAAAATGTCTTGCATAATAAATGTGTTAACTTGAAAATCGGTTATGAAATGCCTTTCTATGAAGGTTTAAAAAGAAAAGTAAAATGGACAACAAAATCAAAATTAAAAAAAATGTAACGTAAAATTCCAATTGCAGAAATCTAATATTCCCTTTTTCGGGGGTTTTGGGCACCACTATTAAGAAAAAAACGCTAAATCACTGTCATGATCACATAGTCAATTAAAAAAAAAACTTTGGAATGACCCAAATATATCTCATCTTTTATACTCAATGCGTGTATAATTTTGTAAGAAGTAGAAGTGATTGATTCTGCTTTCATTCCTGTCGCCCAAGATATCCATGATAATCAGAAATACTTCGTAGTAGTAGAAATTTATCTAAAATTAAATTGGTTATATTAATATTATACCCAATGCATTTAAAATCATTCAAAGTTGCAGAATCGCTCAGCAAATAAATAAGTTGGTGTTTAGAGGAAACGAGATCACACGAATGTTTCTTCATTAATCATTTTTAACCTAATTCAGATATTCTAAATTTTTTCGAATTTTATCAGTTTTACTGACCTTTTTTAAAATTGGTCAAAAAATGTGAAGAAAGTTGAAAATTAAAAAAATTTCAGAGATTTTTTAGAAAATATAAAAAGTCAATTTTCACCAAAAAAACGACACTTATATTCCCTTTTAATTTTGGGTTAAATTCAGCCTATTATGTGGAAAACATCCTGTTAGTTTTATGCAGGCTAAATAACTTTTTATGACCAAGAGAATTTTTCTTCGTAAAACCTAATTTTTTTATTTTTCTCGGGAATAACAGAATATAAAAAATATCTCAAAAAAGTTCTAGAATAAATATATCTTTTTCTTTTGTGATATCTTGCTTCGTTCACGAAAAAATACGAAAGTTATATCTTCTGAATACTTTCTTAAACTTGTCCAGTCTCCAAAATTTTCGAGCCCACATAAAACGCATTTCTTATATAATCAAAAACATTATCTTAGTGCTGGAAACAATAAGAAAAGTAGAGTCTTCCATCAAATCTTCTTTATTTTTTTCTTCGTATTTTTGAAGGTATGAATAGAATATTTTTTTAGAAAACCGCAGTTTTTCATTTTTTCCAAAGTTTCTATTTATATAAGAAAGTTGGCTTATCAGTTTTATGTCAGCTAAGCAATTTTTGAGACCAGGAGGATTTTTTGTTTTGAAAATATAATTTTCTAATTTTTCTCGCAAACTATGCAAGATATCTCAAAAGAGCAAGAAATTTTTTGTAGAACTTCATTATGTGTGCAAGCTTTTATCTTAATAATTTTCGTTCCTTTCTTTTTTCTGAGAAAAACGTGGAAATTCAGTTTTTTGAAGAAAAAAAATGTCTTGGACACAGCAATTTTTTAGTCCGCAAAAAAATCACACGATATCTTCCTTGAAAAAAGTAAAATTTAACAAAAAGCTGACAAAAGTGGCCAGTAAAACTTTTCAAAATCTGAAAAAGGTTGGAATATCTAATAAGCTCCAAACTATAGAAATTTAAAGAAAAAGTGTGTTTTTAACAAATAGACGTCAAAATTCAAATACTCGTAACTTTTTGAATTTTTTTTTTTAATCAGAAAAATAGGTGTCGCCTAATTTCCTCTGGAACATATTATAATATTATAATATTATAATTCGGTCATTAGTTTAATTATAATTATTCTTTATGAATAAATATTTAATTATTATTCAAGTTACTTGATGTTCTATTGAAGTAATGTGAATCCCCAGACGGTTTTTGTCTTCGATTTTGTTGACGACGTTTTTACACATTGTCTCAAGTTTCTTCACTTCGTTCTCATCAATCTTCAATTCTGAAAACATTTTTAATTATTGTAATTATTTTTTTACCTGCCTCTTAGTCAATTTATGTTCTAATTTAGCAACTTGCCTTTGATTCCATTTACAGTAACTGTATTCAGAGTTGGATTCCACTTTTTCAACAATACTTCCAAGTAAAGCATCAGACAGTCGTCCAAGTCAAACAGGAAGTCCTTACAAAACTCCTCAATGAGTTCCACCGGAAACTCTATTTTGGAACTCATTCCGCGTTTTAAAATTTCACGCCTACTCTCAGTGATGCTGTTGAACATTTCTGGAAAATGCACGTTACAGTCTTTAAGCTATTGGGGCCACTGAAAATCGTCGGTAAATCGGACTTCATAAACTGATCTAAGAATAAAACGAAAAATTATCATAAACTTGGGTGCTGAAGAATGATTGTTTTTCGTTTTGTTGTTAAGTTCACCAAAACGCAGAACCGACCAGACCCGCTTCTTCCGGCATAACCGGAAAAATGCATGGTAGGCCATAAAAGTTAAGACCGATGTTGAAAACTGTTTTTAGGGAAAACTCCCTTTTTATATATGTACTAGAAGACACAGCTACTTTGATTGTGTTGTTATCCTGGTACCGCTAATAGGACTTACATATAAAAAAACTAGACAAAATAGCTTCTCCGTTTGGGCTCAGTCTAGAAAGTTCGATTTACCGATGACTTCCAGGGGTCTTAATACGGCAATAATGATCAAAAAGATTTAATGTAAAAACCTTTGTAGGATATTCCGTATTTGGATAACTTTTTCGCCCAATAGTGTAATGTTCTGTATTTATTATATTCTTCTTGCATATCATCATTTATTAAATGGAAATATTCCCAACCAAGCTGTGATATCGTTCGGTGACGACTATAATCCGCTTGGTAGCTACAGCTATATTAGTACAAAAATATTTTAAAAATGAGAATGTAATATTTGGGCACAAATTTTTCTATAAATAAATCTTATTTTTAAAAAGTGGTGTAACGATTTGTCTAGTAAATCTGGCAATCATTTTTGTTGAAACCCTTATTGAATTTTCATTGATTGAAGACGTTTTATGAATTTTAAATTTTGAAAATTATTCTACAAAATTATTGAAAATATTATCTTAATATATAAGAAAAGGTGTACATGTGAGAAATAAATTCTATGCTAGTATACTAATATAAAATCATAAAGGTTCGAGGACCTAATATTTCTGATAATTTTAGGTTGTGCTAATATTTTCCACCGTAAATCCACATTATAAAGGAAACTTTTTAAAATTATAGGTTACAGTAGCGGTTTACACAAAAAATTGGTATTTTTAAGCAGAAATCATTATATTTAATTGCAATAATTTTTTTAATTTAATAGAATTTACAAGCTTGAAAAATTTTTGATTGTGTTAGTGTTTTTCGTCAGAAGTGGAAATCTTTATTAAAAAATCATTAGATTTAAAAGGAGATGATATTTTTTTCAATTTTGTAAACAAAAATCATTATAGTTTAAACAAGATCTAGTATCTTTTAACAATCTTAGATTATGCTAGTGTTTTTCTTAGGAATGGAAGAAATTATTTTATTGAATTTTTCACTGAAAATTCCATTTTTTAATGTTGAAAACTTAAAAAGAAAGCGAATTTAATTATTTAACACGCGTGTTAAAAATATAATATTTACATAATTTTGCATTAGAAGAAATGCTCTGAAAAATTAAGCCATCGAAATGGCTCTCAGTAAAAAATTCATTTATGAGATTTAAAAAGAATTCATAACTTTATTTTACCTCCTTGTTAAACAAAAAACATTAGTTTGAAAAGAAAAGATTTTGCAATCTTAAACCATTTTTTGTTATGTTATGTTACTGTTTTTCGTCTAAACTTGCTATAGTTAATAACAAATATTTTGATTTCAAAAATGTTTACAATATTTGTACAATAACAGGATTTTAAACGTTTTTTTTTAACCGCAAATCATTTATTTTAAACAAAAATCATTCGGCTTTGACTTTAATAGTTAAACTTCCAGTTTTTAACAACTTTATGTCATTTTAGTGTTTTTCGTCGGTAATTGGTATTTTTGATTGAAAATGTAACGGTTTCATTCTAAAGATATCAATTTAGACCTATTAACAGAACTTCACGTTTATATTATTTTACAAAATAGATACTATAAAAAACAAAAATTTGATAATTAAATTTAAAAATTTGCATAAGAAAAAAAATCGCAAGCATTGCGCGCGAGTTTGTTTTGTTGTAGAAGCTAATGAATTACTTACGATTTACTCTCGGCAGGAAACCATTCTAAACTTTTAGATTCGGGAAGCATAAAGAGGCAAACCAATCCTAATTGTAAGTCAAATGAACGAGTGCTTACTACTTTTTGCAATAGTGAAAGCAAATATAGGCACATAGCATTTTTTATTTGGGAATTCTCGTTTGCTGTTAAAGCGTAACAGCAGCTGAAGTGCAATGTCTTGATAATTTGTAGTGTAGAAAAATCCAAATGGTCAATTTGAATTTTATTTACATTATCCATCCAGTTGATCAACAACCTTCCGATTTCATCCTAGAGATATGTTTTAAATTAGGAATTTAATGCTAAGAAAGTTTATGATTATTAAAACAAATAAAAATTATAATATGTAATATGCACACCTCTTTTGAAGATTCATAAAAATTCTTAGAGCAAATAATGTCGCCAGTTACCACTAGGGAGTAAACAAAAGAACATAAATAAAGTTTAAAAGGCGGTCTAAATCAGAAAGTTTTGTACAATTCATTCTTTTCAAATTAAAATATAGAAATTATTTGTGTACCTCTACAGAGTAAATAAATCTTCAACGAATCTTGAAAGATTTTCAACAAAGTAGATCTTGAAGAAACAGTAGTGTCCGCATAAATCGTATACAGTTTCCATTGGGTTAAAGTCTTTGAATCAATTTCATTATTTTTCATACAAGTCTCATTGTAAGTTTTTACCCAATTATTTAATGCTAAACTACTTTGCAATTCAGCTGAAAAACAGAAATCTTGCAGTTTTCAAATACTTCGTCAGGGTGGCCAATCAAGACTCAGAAGAAGATACATAATTTTTACATTTAAACCTTTAAAACTAAACAATTTATAAACACTTAATATTGTAAAAATTCAAAGATTTCAAAATTAGACAATCTCTGAATAAAAAACATAAAATATTATGTTCAAAATTGAACCATTTTTATTTCAAGATCTTCAAACAAAAAAATATAATTTAAATTGAACATTTCCAAATGGTGCTTATTCAAAACTGAACAATTTTAAACTTAGCATAATCAAAATCAAACTAATCACATTAGAAGAGCTGAAAATGGTTAAACATGTGATCCTAATTATGGAAAAAAAAATTTATTTTCCAAATCTAAACATTGTTCCATTTTATGCTTTTTATTTAAAGTTTAATCGAATTAATCATTGATTAAAATTACTATTACATAGAAATTAGTTATTCAATAAAATATTGATTAATCGGTCAACTTAGTATCACAAATCTTTTTTATTTGAAATGATACTTCAAACTGCTCAATTACTCAACAGAATTCAAGCACTGAAAATTTTTTAACTGCATTATTAAGATTGAGCAATTGAAAATTGTCTCAGTTATACACTTTCAATCTAAAATTATTTATATTTATATTATTGTACTTAGAAATTGTGCATATTGGAACAATTAAAAATTTGAAATAAATAGTTTTTAATTCTTAATGCTTTAGTTAAAAATTGTACAACTTGAAGCGATTTTAATTTAAAATTGCATAATTCTCGAAATTTCAATCTCATTAGTTTATACCATTTTAAATGTTATAAGTGTATAATCAGTCAAGTACTCAAATGCTTTAACTTCTTAATTGCACAATTACGAACCATTCAAATTTGAAACCATGAATTTGGTATATTTTACAGTCTAAGAATTTCACTACGAAGAATGTTTGAAATAACTCTTACTTATTCGTAATTTTAATATTTTCCAGGATGCAAATATTTTTTACGTATCTGGTGATCTTAACTGTTTCCATAACTATTATTATTCACATAATGTTACATTTTAAATAGCAATATTTTTTAAATCTTCAATTAAAAATTGTTTATCTTTGAGAAATTAAAAATTGATATTTCCAAAATTGTAGAAATAAAAACACCTGGAAATTGCTCATGATTTAAAATGGTCTAAATACTGAAAACAGCATAAGAAATCTTAGCATACGATGTAAAAATAAAATACTATTTTTTGTTTGGTTTCAAAGAAAATCCTAGGTTTCTTAAATCAAGAAAAAATAAGAAAGTGTTTTTTATAAATTTTTATAATTCTTTATATTAATTAAATGTTATAGGGGAGGCCTATTTAAAGAAAAAATATTTATCATCTACTAACAACTGCGCTTAAATTTGCCAAAATATTGAAATCTGGTTTATGGTAGTTTTGAAAAAAAATTTAAATTCTAGAATTTATTAAATTTTGGCTTTAATCGAAAAATGTAAATCTTGTAATTCTTGTTTCAATTTAAGCCTAATCGAACAATAATGTTTCATTGAAATCCTAAATAGTTTAATTTCAAATTAGTAAAAATTAAAAAGGTAAATTCAATTATAATAGTTAACTCTATAAGACAATAAATGTTTTCACTACTCGCAGTAACACATTCTTCTTTTGAATCGAATAATTTTGTAGATCTAAAACGACCAATTGTATTTCTAAATACAATGTGAAATATTTAAAGAGAAATGGAGAAACAGGGAAAGCTTTTCCAGAATATGAAAAAAGTACCTAATTATATACTTACTGCTATGTCCTGTACATACTAAAGAAATAGATAATTTTGTAATGCCCTTTGATAATTCAGAGCTGCTCTCTTTATTCAACATTGACGTTAAACATATGTTCTGCACGTATGAAGCATTATATTCTTCAAAGTCACTTGTTTTCGCAGCTGTTTTTCTGATAAAGAGCAGTTTTGATCAATTAGTACTCGCATATTGTTTTTGATAAATCAATATATATTTTAAAAAGCCTCTTTACTTACGAAACCACATAATTTAACATCGAGATCTTTTCCGTTTTTTGACATAAAAGACTCTCAACAAGCAGCTTTGGTGCTTTTAGTAAATCTGCTACTTTTCTTGCATTTTTGTAAATCAACGGAATCGATTTAGTCTCGTCTTGAGTTTTCATTTCTGGAAGAAAGGGAATTTTCTTTAAATATAAAATCTGTTTAGAGCAAAAAATCATTCTATCAGGGCCGTTCATACATTACGTAAATTGCTTGGAGGAAAATTCTTACGTAAAAAAAAATAATCAAAATTCCTATTTATCTCAAGGTTCACATTCTTTTCCATTTTTCTTGTTTTCTACGTAAATGCGATCTGAATTCAAAATTCAAATTGAGAGTTCATTCCTTTTGGTAAGAAAGTCTACTACGAAGTTTCAGATTAAGAATTCATCTTTTTTGGTTCGAAATTTAATTATTTTGTTGAAAATTCAACATTTTTATTAAAAAGTCATCCTTTTTGTTTAGAAATTCAACTGTTTTCTTGAAAATTTACCTTGAACAAAAATTGTTTTTCTTGAAAATTCAAATATTTTCTTGAACATTCGTCCTTTCAGTTTGAAAATTCATTACTTTTTCAAGAAATTTTTTTAGTTAAAAATTAAACTTTGTCAGATGAAAATTAATTTTGTTGTTGAAAATTCAAATTTTCGGGTTGAACAATTTTTTAATTTAATCTTTTTTATTTAAAAATTCAACTATTTGGATGTAAATGCATGCATTTTGTTAAATATTCTTCTTTATTGGTAGAAAACTAACCCTCTTGGTTTAAAATTTTAAAAAATGTTTGCAAGTAAATGTAATTTTTTTAAATTCGTTATTTTTTTTTGGTAGAAACTCAATTTTTCGGATACAACTGCAACTCTTTCGTTGAAAGTTCAACTGATTTCTTAAAAATTCATTTTCGTTCTTGTTGAAGATTCATAATTTTAGTGGAAAATTCATCTCTTTGGTTAAAAATGTAACTACTTTGATAAAAATACAAAATTTTTTGTAGAAAATTTACGTTTTTGTTTTGTATTTTGTTTTAACAAAATTTACGTAATTTCGGCATAGTCCTGTATATACTTTACCATTCGTTAAATCTGCGATGTAATCCTCAAGAATTTTTCGCTTTTGGGTATGATATTGTGAAAAATTGACGTTGATGTTGAACTTTGTTCTCAAATTAAAAATGGCTTTTACATGTTGCATATTAAGAAGTGTGTCGTCAAAATTCATTGAAGCTTGCTTCGTACGCTGTAGAATATCTGCTAACTTGTTTTCAACAACGTTAAATACTTCAATGAAGTGTCCCAGGGATTTATTAACTGTCTAAAAAGCAATAAATACTATTAAGGTAGGAATTCCTGATATTAGTATTTTAATTAAAAAATATTTGAATAATTTAAATACAAATCTAATTCGAGAAATACCTTTAGCATCAGGGCACCCATTACATAATTAACTATTTGTTTGCAACAATGCTCAGCAACATCATCTTCTAACTCATCTATTATATCCATTGCTCTCGAAATATCTCTGTAATAAAAGTGTTTGTTAATGTCTCTGAACGGAATTCATATTCTATCTGAAAAAATGTAATTAATTGTCGAAGTTACCCTTTAAGCAAGAATTTGTTAATAGCAGAGGCTGAAGCTGAAATTCTCATAGAGCGATCAGTTTTCGTCAATTCTAAAATATCATTCATCATGTTCAGATCGCCCTTTTTAATAATGCAGCCTATCAGTCTCTGGAAGAAAGATTATATTTGTCTTGAAAATTTCTAAGGAAGAGATCATTTTGAAAAGACTAGATTACTAACATTATTTATCCCGACGTGCTCAAACCCGTATTTTTTCAGAATCAGCTTAACAGGAATAGAATTTCTTTCCGTTCTAATTTTAGAGACCAAAATGTGATCGTAAGCGTAACTTTGTTCAGCAAGAGAAAGCATCGTAGAACTCCAAGGAACTGGGGCTGCTTTCAAGACTTCCAGAATCAATTGCAATCGATTTTGAATATTGTGAATAAATTCGATGACTATAGCGACTCGTTTCTCCCAAGGTGCTTCTTCCAAGAAGGACGAGATTTTTGAATTCCTCAAAGTTTTCTGTAATTTAAAGGTCATTAATTTTTTCGGCTGGCATACATCAGTGTTGCAAATCTAAAATTTACAATTTTTAAAAAAATAGTTAAATCTTCAACCAAAATTATAAATCTTCGATAAAAAAATTCTCAACGAAAAGTGTAATTGTTGATACTCCCATCAAAATAAATATTTTAATTTTTAATCAGATATAGTTGGATGAAAACATACATACGAATTTTCAACACATCAGTTGAAGCCACAACCAAAGCTGAATTTTCAAAAAACCTTTGATTAATATTCTATCACAAAATAATTTTTTTTTAATTCAGGGTTTCAACCATCTAGTTCGATTTTTCAACTAAAGAAAGTAAATGTTCAAAAAGAAAGATTTTCAGCAAAATAGAAAGGGCTTAAGTATAACCCCTGACTTTATGGAATTCCCTGATCCTGATGTTAAATGTGAAAAACTTTTTGGAACTTAATAAATCTGAGAAGCTACTTCGATAAATATTAGAAGGCAAATATTTTTTTCGTGAAAAAAGTATAATATAAAATATCGTTTCTAAACAAAAAAAAAACCTTTCAAATCCATCAGCGAATGCATAATTCGGCAGTAACGAAAATTGTCGAGGGTCAGTATGAGGAATTGATTCTGTTACTTTCGCGTAGCACACCCGTAATATAATAAGTCATACAAAATTAAATCTTCACTTACATAAAAAGTAATTTGGGTTTCTAAAAATTATAATAATAATTATTAAGTTTTCTCATGTAAATATATATATATATATATATAGTTTTTTGAAGCAAGTTCGGTACGACTTTCCGAACACTTAACCATATAACTATTTGTTTTTTGGCTCTCCTGTAAAATATAATTTTCGTGGCTTGCGACCTTAAACAACTAAAAAAGACACAATATTTAATTTTTAAATCTTTCTGAAACATACCTGAACAAACAAGGAAAAGACATGATCGTTTTTCAAGCCGTGGTTCAGCATGTACTGGTGCAAAAAATTTTCAGCAAAGCACTTCATCTCCTCTATGTGTACTTTATTTAATAATAAATGGATCATTTCTGTTGGATCGCCCATGTATGTATCCAAAGATACGACTATCCTTTTGAATTAAAGAAATACTGGTTAGCCAATAAAGTTTAAATTAATAATATCGGTGTTGAAATCAATGCCGCACTTAGGGGCCGTACTTAAATTACTTAACGGAAAGTCCTCTCGAAGATCCCCCCACCTTCGTAATAAATCGTACAAAATATTTCTACCCCCCTCTTACTGTACGTAATTTTTAGTTTTCAGAAATTTGTTGGTGGTTATTGCTAGGAGAATTAGGCAGAGTGCCCGAGAAGTTAAGTTTCAAAATTCCCTGATTTTTCCTTGACTAATTTTTCATTTTCCTTTATCATTAATATTCAAATATCAATATTTCAATCTTGTTATACTTTTAACCTGGAATCTTTTACAAACGAAATAAAATAGTATTTCAGATACAAATTTAAAATTGTCAAATTTATTAATTTATTTTTAACAAAAAAAAGTCTTCTGTCATAAAAAATGGCTTCTTAATAAAATACTTGAATGTTTAACAAAATAATTCAATTATTAACATAATAGTTTAATTTTCAGCAACATTTTCACAGTTTATATTTCAATAAAAAGAAATAACATTTATATCAAGAAGAAGAATTTTAAAACCAAATACGAATTTTCTCTATAAAAATTGAATTTTAAAACAAAAAATATGACTTTTTAGAAAAAAATTAATTTTTGACGAAACTGATGCATTTTTACCCAACAAAAATGAAATTTCAAGCCAAGAAGATTATCTTTTTTTTACGAAATAGGAGAATTTTCAGCTAAACAAGATCAAGCTTAAAAATGAAAACGTTGCATTTTCAGTTTAAAAATTAATTTTAAACAACAAAAAGCTTTTTACACTTAAAGGTTAAATTTTCAAGCAGACATTCAATTAAAATTTTTTTAATAATGTTGTTTAACTTTACCCAAGTAGTTGGATTTTTAATTTAAAAAGATTAATTTTCAACAAAATAGTTAAACTTTCAAACAAAGAGTAAAAACATGAATCTTCACAAAAAAAAGATTTCTTAACAAAATTATTTAACCAAATCTTTCAAACAAAATACTTGAGTACTCAAGCAGAAAGGAATAATTTTTAACCAAACAGTTGCAATTTCATAAAATAAAATTTGCATGAAAATAGCTGAATCGTCTACCGAATAGTTGCATTTTTATACAAAAAAGATGCAATATTTCTACTTAAAAAGATGAAATTTTTTCTGAAAGACACATTTTTAGAAAAAATAGTTTTCATATAAAAAAGATTTTAGTTGACTTATCAACAACAAAATATGAATTTTAAATAAATGGATAATGTTCTACGAAGAGTTGACTTTCTAACCAAATAATAAAATTTATAACTAAAAAGATAATCTTCAGGAAAAAGTTTTTGCGAATTTGCCAAAAATTACGTACATGAGTTAAGGACCCCCCCCCCTTCAGTAACAAATCGTAACAAAATGTCTCGACCTCCCTTATGGTCCCTTACCTGTAACTTTCTTTCAATCGTTGTAAATCTGTCAGCGTCTGAACAAGTGTCATGAGTCTTTGCAGAGGGGAATTCTTTTGAGCATATTGCTGATATAAAGAAGAGCATTCGTGAGATTCCTCGACGTTCAGAAGTTCAATAAAGCCCTTTACGAAATCTAGCCCAACTTGGGGCCAAGAACTACGATGCAGCTTTTCCAACTGGTTAGTTTTCTTACAACTCCATGAAATGATTTGTGACAAAGTGTTGGGTTGAATGGATAACAAACTGGGCACAAAATGCTTGAGCCATGGCCACAACTGAGAAATCGGAATCTTTTCCGGAATCGCTTCTAACAATTCTGAAACTTTTTTTTCCGACAAGTCTTTTGTTATGTTCAAAAAGTGTTGCACCCAGATAAGAGCTGCTGCTTCCATTTCACCCTGCATAGAATGTATCTTTGAGAAGAGTTCAGTTTCAATATGGCCACTGGATCGGGAAACCAAGAAAACCGGGAAATTGTACTGAATTTATCTTCTCACGGGGAATTATTTTGATTCTTAACTTTAGTGGAAAAACTTATACAATCATTTTGAATGTTACTTGGTATCATATATGAAATAATGTGAGATTGAACGAGTTCATATTGAAATTCTTTAAAATGTCTACGTTCCTCAGAGAAAATTCTACAGTTTCAAGCAATGCTAATTTTAAATGATTGGTTATTAAATAATAGTTGTAAAATATGTTCGATTTTTTTTAATTCGGAAGGTTCATAATTTGAAAATATACCATTTTAAATATTTTATTTTCCATTATAAACAATGTTTTTTTCAGTTTCTAGGGGTTAAATTAATATTTTTAATTAAGAAAGCTTTGACAAATTATATTACAAGATATTTTTTGATGTATTAGCACCATCGATTAATAAAACAATAAAATGATGCAGTGCACATTTAGGTAAAATAATGAGGCTATTATATTACATTCAATTTAAACCACTTCAAATTCCTAAATTTTCACATAAAAATATTGCATTTTCAACAAGATAGAGAAATGTTTAACTAAATAATTAAATTTTCAACAAAAAAGATTAATTCTACCAAAAATTACGATTATTCAACAAAACGCATTAATTCTGAACCAAATAATTTACTTTGCAATTAAAAAACAAGGTGATACTTAAAAAAAAACATGAATTTTCAAGAAAATACATGAACTTTAAAGCAAAATTGAAGTTAAATTTTGAGTTAAAAAATTAGTGTTCAACCAAAGAGATAAATTTTTAACTAAATTGATGGAATAATAATCAATTGGAACACTTTCATTTCCAGTTGAAAATAATAATAATTTTCAAACAAAAAATAATTTAAAAAAAAGAGTTACATTTTTAAACCAGTGATGAATTTTTAACTCAAATGATGAATCTTCCACTGGATTAGTTAAATTTCATACCGAAAAGATGAATTTTCAACTTAAATTATGAATCTTGAACTAGAATAGATTAATGTTCAACCAAAGATGAATAATCAGCCAAGAAGGTCAATTTCTACACAAAAAATAATTTTCAACAAAAAAAGAAAATTTTTCACCCAAAAATTAAATTGTTAATTTTTTTGTTTAAAAAGTTAATTTTAAACAAAACAAAAGAATTTGCAACAAAATAGCTCATTTTTCAAACAAAGAGATTAATTTTGAATTGAAATTATGACTATTGAACCTAAAAAATTAATTTTTAACGAAACAGTTTAACCTTCGACCTAGTAATTAAATTTTCATTCCAAAAAAGAATAATTATAAACGAAAAATGCAGTAGTTAATATTACAAACAAAATTTTTTAATTTTTGGTCAAAAACAGTTGCGTTCAATAAATAAAGGAGACTTTCCAACATAAGTTGAATTTTAAAGGATTTAAAAAAAAAGTTATTTCAATTTAAATAAAAATTAAGCATGCTTTCGAAAAAATCTGAGATTTAAAAGAAATATCTTTGACATTTCCACGTTTTTTCATGTATATGGAAATTCCATGACAATTTCAAGTTTTCCAGGTAGGATAGACACCCTATTTTCAACATGGAAGAATACTTTTAGATTAGAATATAAAAAAAATTAGTTTTGAATTCAAATTCTTCAGAATGCGTAGGTAATAAATGAAGGGCTTCATCGTCTTTTTTTATTCATAACGTTTAAACTTGAAAACATTAATAGTCGAATTTTCCATAATTAATTTCATAAACCCTTGCAAATTTAATTAGATTAAATATTAGACACTTTCAAATTGAAAACGTTGACAGTTAAGACCTTTTAAGTTTGAAGCCTTCAATATTAAAATTTCAAATTGCGTAATCTTAAGTTTGAATCTTCATTATTACTTAGGAAAAAGCGTTTGAAATGGAAAAACTTTGAATGGACAGCTTTAAATTATTTTAGATTAGGCACGCTAAGAATTTGATAATTGCAGTTTTTATACCTGACAAGTTGAACAATATGAAACTATCTGTGTGTTAAATTTAACAGTCTTTTAATGAATCTTACACAATTGAAAAATTGGTTTTCGATTTAAATATAACAATTTTAAATACAAAGCTTTAACAAATTGTGCAATTTGAAAATTAAAACCGTTTATTACTTGAAAAATTATAAATCAATAACATTCAAAATCGGATTAAAAGAATTAACAGTGAAATAATTAAATTCCAAACATACATATATATATATATATATACAGTTTAGTTTTAAAAATCATTAATTGGTTTATATTTAAAGTTCATTAAATAAAAGTTTTTTAACAGGAATTTTCAAGCTCAACCCCTTTAAATTAGTAATTGTTTGAATCTTCGAAACTGCACTTTAACATTCTTTAAATTTATATTGTACGTCTAAAAATGAATACCTGAAAGAGATTTTACAATTATGCATTAAAAACTGAAAGATTTCATGATTTAAATATTTAAAAATTGAACTCAATATGCATAAGAAATTTAAAATTGAACTTATTATAAATTGCTTATATCATGCAATATTAAAATTTTTATTTTTCAAGGTATCTAAAAATTCCCAGTCATTTACTCGATCTTCCAGTGTTCTCGCTCCAGCGGCCATTCTGCAAAAATAACAAAATTAAATGAAACAAACTTACGTGTGTCAGATGTTTAATACACTCGTCTAGTAAATCAACCTTTGAGAACTGTATCCAATCGCTCACTTCTTCTTCTTGGCTTCGGTTAGCACTTGAGTTTATTTTACGGATTATCTCGAACGTTTCGAGTTTGTGCAACGTACTTGTTATTACAGAAAGCAGAATGGATAACTCCTTGTCATCGTTGGATTCCTACGTAAAATACAATGAGAATTTATTCTGGTATTTAATTGCAAAACATTAATTTTATCGGAGTGCCTAGCGTTTCTTCAAAAAAATAACCAGGACTTTTCCAGGTTTTCTATGATGAAAAATACATTTTTCTAAGTATCTTTCTTTGAAGTGAAAAAATAATTTTCACGAAACGTAATAGAAACTGTACGTCTAGTAGAGGTTTAAACAGAAGGCAGTCTTTGAATGTAAAGACTGCCAGTGGCAGTCTAGGGACTAGGTCAAACAGGAAAAAAACAGGAAAAACAGCCGTATTTTCAACCAAAAAATATAAAGTTTCAACAAAATAGTTCATTTTCAGTCAAAGCGTTGCAGTTTGACACAACAAAAAAGAAAAATTTCTTCCAAAAAGATTATCTTTCTATCAATAAAGTCAAATTTTTTTCAACAAAAAATGGAATAATTACATTTTCAGGTAACAAAATTATTTTTAAATAACCAGCGAGATAAATTTTCAACAAACATAATAAATCTACGACTGGAATAATTAAATTTTCAACTGAAGAAATTAATTTTCAACAACAAAAAATTAATAAAATGTTTTTTTAATAAAGTGGATCAACCTTTACCCAAATAATTGAATTTTCCACAAAAAAAGATGAAATCTTAACGAATAACGTAATAGTAGACATTTTAAACAAAAAGGTTGACTTTTGATAAAATTGTTGAATTTGCAAACTAATAATAAAATTCATAACCAAAAATCCTAACCAGAAGCAACTAAAAAAAAATAAAAACACAAAACAAATAAATTTCTAACAAGAATCAGGATAGCCCCAAACTTCATTTTCAAAATTCCCTAACTTTACTCTGACAAATTTTTTATTTTCCCTAACCACTAATATTCTAATATCAGAATCTTAATATTGTAAAAGTTTTTAAAATATAATCTTTTATAAATGGAATAAACAATTTTAGAAAAAAATTAAAAAATTTGTCATATCCTTGACGGGTCAAGTGCCTCTTTTCGAAATTCCCTGATTTTTTCCTTAACTTACGGCCTCACTGTGCAAAAAGTGTGGGATAACTGAGTCAAATTTGATCCCATTCTAAAAATAAAAGCTCATTACAAGCGTAACTAAACTTTTTTCAATGCACTAATAGAAAAAAATGATTGGACTTGAAATTTGTTAATGAAATTCTAGTTAAATTAGACTAAAATAAATAAGAAACTTTGCCATATTCTTGATTATGGCTTTAAACAAAACAAAAGATTAAAAATGAAATTAAAACTAAAAAACGGTGCAGCAGTCTTTCTTCATTCAGCGGAGAACAATTTTTAAAACATATTTTTCTTCAAGGAAATAAAAATTCTAAGACCAAGAGGTAAATGCAAGGACTTTTTGAGGTTTTCAAGGACGCTAGACACCCTGATTTAATTTAATGTAATTAAAGACAACTACCTGAACACAGCAAACGATTCTATGGCGTGCGTATAACAACAATCTCTTCATCTGATTATAGCTTGGCATTAATGCATTATTACAACAGTCGCAGACGAACTTCATGTTGCTTATTTTATCTAGAGTTGCAATGAATTCATCTAAATCGACTAATTCGGTATTACCCCTTGCCCAAGGACCCGACCGATTTACGAATAATGCTGCCTTCGCGCAATAGATGCTTTCTGTATTTAAATTATACTTTTTTGCGAAAATCTCCGCTTCTGTAAACTTCTCTCTCCTTAATAAACGCTCTAAACGAAGCTCTGGCAAACTTTCAACAAGTGCCTTAACTCGAATCGATTCAATCTCCGCTCTCGAGGATTTTATGCCCTCAAGATAAATGATACTTTCTGTAGAACATCCTACAGACTCTACTAAATACGTCGATATTGGAACTGATATTCGAAACTTAATCTGGAAGTCTGAGAAACAAATAAATATTTTACTAAAGTTAATTATGTAAAGTTCAGGGTGACCACTCAAACTTCAAAAAAGAAATTCCAAACTATTTCCCGAATTTCCCGGTCAAAAATTTAAATTTTCCCGGTTGACTTTTAAGCGTTTATAATAACAGTTGTTTAATAGATACTAACTGCTTTATTATATACATTTTGAAAAGAATTAAGCATTTTAAAACTCCAACGTAAGATATATTATGTAAATTATTGCAAAAGTGATTTAGGACTTCGCAGCCTAAAATACTCTTAAAACACAGATAACAAGATGATTTATAGCGAAAATATGGGAATAATAAAAGTATTCATTCTTTTAAATAAGCTTAATGTAGGTATCATATTTCTAAGATTTCCAGTCGAAAGATATTGTATTTTTAACAAAAGTATTGATTTTTTCCAAATAAAAGTCGATTTTTTTAGAAAACATTTGAATTTTAAATCTGAAGATAAATTTGTGACAAGAAAGTTAATTTCCATCAAAAGATGAATTTTCAACTAAATAGTTAAATTTTTATCAAAAAAAAATTAGTATTCAATCCAACAGTTGTATTTACAACTAGATTGTTGAACTTTCAAACAAAAGAGATATATTTTCAACCAAAAATATGAATTTTCAACCAAATGATCACATTTTAAAATAAAAACAGTTAAATTTCCCACCGAGTAGTTAAATTTTCCACTTAAAAAAACGAACCGTTCTAAAAACAGTTGGATTTTTAACCAAGAAAGATGTTGTTTTAAACAAAAAAAGATAACTTTTCCAGAAAATAGTTGCATTTTCAACGTAATAATTAATTTTTCAACAAAATAGTAGAATTAAAACCCAAAACAAATGAATTATGGGCAAAAAAATAATAGTAGACTTTTCAATTAAAAATAATTAACTTTCAACCATAAAAGATGCATTTTCAAAGAAAAATATGACTTGTACCAAAAGCTGAATTTTCAACAAAACAGTTAAAATTTCAATACAAACATAAAATGTTTAACCAAAAAAGATTAATTCTATATTTAAAAAACAATAGTAGAATTTTAAAACAAAAAAATAACTCTTAAAAAATTAGAAAAGGTGTGACTTTTCTACGAAAAGATGAATTTCCATTGGAAAAAGATGAATGTTCAAAAAAATATTTGAATTGTTGTGCTAATTAGTAGAACTTTTAACCAAAAAAGGTACATTCAGAACCCAAAATACAATATTCGACTTATTTTTAATAGGAGACTTTTTAAATAAAAAGAAATAACTTTCAACCTAAAAATATGTCTTGGAGAAAATATTGGAATTTTGAACAAAATAAATATGTTTTCAAATTAAAAGTAGATTTTTTAACCAAAATAGAATAATTCTGGTCGAAAAACATGACATTAGACTTTTCAATTAATAAGAATCAACTTATCTATTAAAGATGAATTTTCAACAAGAAAATTACTTTTCTATCAAAAAAATTAATTGTAAATGCCAAAGGACGAATTTTCTATAAAAAAGACGAATTTTCAACAAAACAGTCGAATTTTATAACAAATAGTAGAATTTTTAACTAAAACAGTAGAATTTAGGTGCAAAAATAAAATAGTAGATTTTGCAATTAAAAATAAATGATGAGCTTTTAACCATAAACAAATGAATTTTTAACCAAAAAGGATGACTTGTTAACAAAACAGTTGAATTTTCAAACAAATAATAGAACTTTTAACTTTTAATGATGATGTCTGTACCAAGAATATAATGAGAGATTTTTCAAATAAAAAGAATGAACTTTTAACAACAAAATTACTTTTCAACAAAATAGTTCAATTTTCAAGAAATCAATTAAATTTTTAACTAAATAATAGAATTTTTAACTGAAAGTGATTATTTCTACATCAATACTATAATACTAGACTCTTCAAATAAAAATAATTAACATTTAACAAACAAGAAAAAGATAATTTTCCAACCAACAAGAAGAAAAGAGTAAAAAATGCAGTGGACATTCTGCGCTTTCAGAATAAAAATTTTGAGTTCTTCACAATGTGCTGTATTTAGTAAGGGAAATGACCGGAAGTGGCAAATTTTATAGCTAAAGATAAAATATAGAACACGTGAGCTTAGAACATTCTCCAATTTCAAATCAGTTTTTCTCGAAAAGTAATTTTTTAATTTATTTAGGTTACCTGTGTAATTACTTTGTTAAATATCTAAAAAGGAAATTGTCACTGTAAAATATAAAATTTTTTTCAGTATTTCAACGAAGCACCTACATATGGTTTTGGTAACAATAAGCTCAATTCCAAATCCATATTTTTCGAAAAGTGAGGAGATATTGATTTTAAAAAGAAAAACAAATCTGAAAAATATCCGGTTTAAAAAAAATTCCGGCTACTTCCTGGTTCTAAAAATTCTAGACTAGTTCCCGGTTTTCCCGGTCAGTGGCCACCCTGGAAGTTCTAAGTATGGAAAATAAGATTTGTAGATAGATACCCGAATAGGAGACGTATTCCAAGAAAGTTGTGGTTGCGTCTTTTAATGGCTCTTTTAAGATCAATAGATGAAGAGGGTCGTTGATATTATCTTGGAGAATCATAAAGTCACTCACTGGACCATCGTATATTTTTCTTGAGAGCAGAGTCCATGGGCAAACTATACTCAGTGATTTGTCAGAACGAAGACAAAGGAGCACCCTATCATCATTAAAACATGGCTTAACATTACAATTAATAAAATTAACAATACATTTGTTAATGTAAAAGTCCACGAGAAACAATTCTAGTCCCCATTAGGGGCTGCCCATAAACCAAGTTACCAATTTCATGCTATTTTTTACCCCCCCTGACCCCCAGGTAGAAATCCTTCGCCCCCCCCCCCCCGGAAAAGTAACGAATTCTCAAAATTCCCTATAAAAATAAAACCTTATTGAATGTAATATGAAATACTGTAAATGTGTATTGAATTTTCAACAAACAAGTGAAAATGACAGTTTTTCCGAAAGGTAAAAAATATATTTATTTATAGGTGAAGATTTGTGACGTCAGGGGGAGGAGGTTGACGCAGAATGTGACATCACACATGGACAATATAAATGTGAATAAGAATTTTTCGAAAAGCTTGAAAAAATGAAAACTAGTGATTTCATTTGAAAAATAAATCATCTAAACGTTTACTTCATACTTTTTACTCTATTCTTCACTTTTACCCTTTTGTAAAGAATTCTACTGGTAGGTTGACGATTTAATTATTTTGCTGAAAATTCGGGGGTTTCAGTTAAAAATTAATTATTTTATCTGAAAATTTAACTAATCCAATTTGGCGAAAATTATTGATTTTTAGTTGAAAATTTAACTATTAAATTTTTCATTAAGAATTAATCGTTTTTGCTTAAAAGCTGAACTACTTTGTTAAAAATGCTTTTTATTCGTTGCAGATGGAACTATTTTGTTAAAAAATAATTTTTTTTTTTAAATAAAAATTTACACTGATAGTTTAACTTTGCATTACTTGTTAAAAATTTATCGTTTTTACTTGAAATTTCAACTATGTATTTTCTAGAAAATTCGTGTTTTTGGCTGAAAAATTCAACCATTTTGTTGGAAATTTTTCTTTTTGGGTTACTAGTTTTATTATTTTTGTAGAAAATTCAACTATTCGACTAAAAATAAACTTTTTGATTGAAAATCCAACTTTTTTTTAAGATATCGTCTTTTTGACTTTTTACGCCTATTTACTGAAAAATCTTTCTCAGCAGAAAATTCAATTTTTTGTTGGAAACGCGTCTATTTGGTTTGAAAGTTCATATCCTTCATATCCTTTTATGATTGTAAGATCATCTATTGAGTTAAAAGTAAAACTTCTTTGTTAAAAATTCATCTTTTTTAGATTCATAATTTTGATTGAAAATTAAACTATTTGATTGAAGATTTAATTGAAAATCATCTCTTTTCAGTTGAAAATTTAATTGCTTTGTTAAAAATTCGTCTTTTTGGATAGATAAATCCTTATTCTGGATTAAAAATTAATCTTTCTTTAGAAAAGTTTTTGGGTTGAATTATAATCTTTCTTGGTCGAAAATTCCACTTTATTCTTTAAAAATGAGTATTTCTGACAAAAGATTCTACTAATTTTTTAAAAATATAACTGTGGTTGAATTTTAATATTTTTCTTTGTATGAAAATAGGTTAATTTGGTTGAAAATTGATCTCTGCAGGTTAAAAATTCTATTATTTTGTTACAAATTTAAATTTTCTGTTGAATATTCCTCTATTTTTCTGGAAAAGAAGTTAATTTTTCAGTCAAAAAAGATGATTATTTTGGAAAATCATTTTCAACATAATAATTAAATTTTCAACCGAATAGAAGAAATGTAAACCAAACCAGAAGAATTCTGGACCAAAAGTACAACAGTAGACTTTCAATTAAAAAGAATCAACCTTCAACCATAAAAGATGCATGTTCCACTTTATACAAATGATGAATTTTAAATTCAAAATGACAAATTTTCCATTTAAAAGACAGATTTTCAACAAAACAGTTAATTTCTGGCCAAAAAAGATTACTTTTTACCAAATAGTTCAATTTTTAAACCAATAATGGAATTTCTCTACTAAAATGGATAGACTCTGAATCAAGAATACAATAGTAAACTTTTTTAATAAAAAGAATTAACTTAGTTGAAGTTTAATATTTTTGTTTAAAAATTCAGCCATTTGGTTGAAATTTCAACTTTGTAGGTTGAATAGCCAACTTTTTGGGTAAAAATTCAACTATTTTGTTGAATATTTGTTTCTTTTCCTTTAAAATTTGACTATTTAGTTGTAAATGCAACTGCTTGGTCTAAAATTAACTTTTTTCGTTGAAAAAGTACCACTCTTAGTTAAAATTAATTTTTTTAATATTTATTATATATTTTCGTTGAAAATTTAGTTTTTTGGTAAAAAGTTAATCTTTTTTTGGGTTAAAATTCAACTATTTTATTTAAAATTAATATATTTCGACTTCAAATATTAAGCAGTTTATATTGAGTTCAATATGGAACCTTTACATTTATTTTCTTTAAAAGAAGGTATCCCCGTATTAAATCTCTACATTCGTCAAAAAGCACCATATTTCCCATGTTTTGATACAATTTTGGGTTGTGAAATCGGTTAAAGTATTATGTCTGTATGTTTGGTTTTTTATTTTAGACCTTTATTAAATGAAAACGAAAAAAATGGATTAAAGGGGATGGGGTCGTATTTGTGAAGTCGAAAAACTGTTCAAAATAGCGTGACGTAGTTTTCGAACGGCCCCATATATACATACATTTATA
>JAAAKG020081513.1:0-16775 GCA_010014905.2 Druon quercuslanigerum | reverse complement strand
TCTGCGGGTAATATTATAATTTCTTTATTCTTATTGAGTTCTTTAATTGCGATTTTTTCTTGTTTTGTTAAGTTTGAAGAAGGCATTTGGGCTTGACGTAAAATGTTAGCCGTCCTTCGCCGTATGTCAAATATCTACTTTATCATCTTACACAGTATTTTACATGCATTAGTGTATAAAAGACTCATTACTCACCAATGTAATTAAAAATAACGTCTAAGATTAATACCATCGTATAAAGGCTTTTCATTTTTTCAAAATGTACGAATAACTGGTGAACGCAGAATTCTGAGAGCACCGTAACTAATGAATATTCTGATCTTTTATTTATATATGTATACTGCTCTTTATTTATATACTTACTTACAAAATTTATTGTGGGGCAATCAGCGCTGAGAAAATTTAATTTATATGGCCTTATCAAATTAACCGAAATTAAAATCTGAAACGTTAACATTTATTATACCTTGATAAACTTAGATAATTTTTCACTAAAAGAAATTGACACGAGTTCTACTTTCATACCTCCTATTGTGCAACCCCCCTGCCCATAATGGATCCTTAAAATATAAATCAAACTAAATTTCTGGTACACTCCTCTACTAGTAACTTGAATAGCATTTTTACTACAAAAATTTCACCTGTTTATACCGTTAGTGCAAAGAAAAAAAGCACTTATTTAATTAATTATAGTATCTAAGAATTGAAGGAAGAACTAGGGAAAAAAGTGGATTAACCAAAATAACAAAAAAAACAGAATTATTCAAGCCGAATTTTGTAAATTTAGAAACTTATTACAAACTTACATCCGAGATTCACAGAATCAATATACATTGCAATTCCATCAAAAGCAAAAATAAAAAGGAAAACATCTGGCTTCTTTTAGGATTTAGACCATATTTTAAATCCCTATTGTACTTAAAATAAACAAGTTGGTAATATTTAGAGGAAAACTCCCTACATAGATGTTTGATTATTCCCGGTGCTCCCCTCAGGAACATACTCGAACTCTAAAAGTACGAGAAGTTCGGGAATCCGGAACTTTAAAGATACGACCGTAAAAGGGCCACGTTTAGAATTTCGGGATAATGCGTGAGAACGCACACACGAAAAAAAATTTAATAATTAATCATTTATTAAAATATTTTAAGTTTAGGGACATGTTTTCGACGCCAAAAAAAGGTTTTAGTGCCATGAGAACTTCGCTTTAACAACTTTGTTTCGATACATACACGAAAAATGAGAATATTTAATAATTATGCCGGGATCCGAAAGCAAACAAAACATTCCACAATATACTTGACTGAGTACTCTCGCACTGAGAGTCAAACCTAGTATATCAGATTTCTCGCTTTAAAACTCAAAACTGTGGAAGTTACCTACATTTTCGGGAAAAATATTGCTTAGGGAGAAAAAAGAAAAAATTCAGGATTTGCAGCGTATTTAAATCACTCTAATAATTTTTACCCCGAAAAAACGATTTTGAATTTTGATTGTGACTTCAAAGTAATGTATAATAGAGTAGGTGTATAAATATATACTTTTTCCTTTATAAAATAATCACTTTATTTTTGTTCAAATAAAGTTAAAAATGTTACACAATGGCTACATAGAGAATCATACTTTACGCTGTAACTGACTTATGCTGAATAAAATAGAATAATCAAATTTAATTTTTGCGACTTTTAATACATTTTTTACATTAAAAATTCCTAAATCTTTTTCTATCTTTTTCCAGATATATCATCGGGCATGCTGCCCAAAACAAGGGACTTCCTGAAAATTTTCAGAAATAGTAACAAACATGGAAATCATCAAGGTAACACTAGGAAAAATAAAAATTTATCATAAAAGTGTTGAATGATAAGCAGTCCTTATATTTTTATCTTAAAGCAACATTTTAATAATCTTATAAATCAGAAAATAGACTAGGTGCACGGATGCTTGTTCTTAAGGGGTTCTTAATGTTCTTAAGGCATCCACGTAGTTAAGGTTACGAGGCTAGAAGATTATGGAGTTTCTGGGTTATATGGCTATGGGGTTTTGGACTTATTGGATTATGGGCTTCTGGGGTTGTGGAGTTTTGAGATATTAGGTGTATTTGAGGTATAAGTTTCGGGGATGCCGAATTTTAATATTTAATTTACTTGGCTCGGAGTTATATTGTAGCATGCAATTTTCTTAAGATACACTTCGGTGTTATAGAGCTTATGTGTTCCGTGGTTACAAAATGGTGGCTGTATGGAATTATAAACCTAAAACTCTCAGAGTTTGAGGTTTCAAATTGGTTGTAAGTTGATGTTAAATGCTTTCAAAAAATTATTTAAAAATCTGGAAAGTTTATTAACAATAGGGAAAATGACATCTTTATTTTTGTCAAACGTTTGTGAGTTGTAAGCCTAGTGCTGTATATTTATATTGTTGCTCTTTTCTATGCGTCTATTAATATATTTGTTTATGAGTTCAGTTGGTAAATGATTATCTTTTAGAAATAATTTAATAGCCCTGTCTTTAAGATCATAAATTGCAGATATTTTATCGTTAATGGCAATATGAAAATTGAAATTTACATATATCTTCCTGAATTAGTGTCTTTATGGTACCAGCTTATAATAAGTTTTTTTTCGGATGGTGGTAACGTCCAAGAAATTGAGTCTATTAAGATTTTTGATTTTGATCACATAAAGAAATTTCTAATTATTTATGATATTTCTTAAGTGAAGGTAACAAATTCAGAACCATTGAGAAATGCCCAAATAGACTTTTCCTAATCTTAAAATAATATTTTGGAGTGACAGATACAAAAAACCGTCGTAGGATTATCGAGTCGAAACTATCGTCCACATTTTTTCAGTTTTTGACTATTTCAATACCCTCCAAAAATACTTTGTGAGTGAATATGGACTTCACTAGAAGTGATTTTATCTAAATTCGTTGCCATTTAAAGGGTTCCAAAATGAACGTCTGAGTGACGTCGATTCGTCGTCATTTAGACCTTTTCTATGCACATTTTTCTCTACTGAAGCCTGATGTTGTAATCGATGATGAATGAAATCGAAAGTAATCTTAGTCAATCAAATTTATTGAATTAAAAGTCACTGTTTGCAATTCACCTTCATTTGTCTTGAGGGTGTCGTGCTTCTAATTAATTATTACTAATTAAATACGCTTTGAACCGCGCTACATTGTTTGAGACTTTAAAGATGGATAATAATAATTAATCTCGGGAACAAGAGACTATAGAATAGATTTATCAGGAGAAGTACAATAAACCGATAAGTAACCTCACATAATGCATTTCTTTACTGGTTTCTAAACTCAACATTTTCGCATTTGGCAACTTTTCTGCACGTGGCTTGTAAAATGAAATATCAAAGTCTTTACTATTTGGTATTGATATTCACTATAAAAAGGAGAACGATGTGTAAGTTTCTATGTGAAACGTTGCATATATATTACCATATCGGAAACTGTAACTTTCCCATTTTTGGGTTTGGAAATTTGCGAGGTGTTGTAAAGTTACAACTCTGCCAAGGGACCGCGATTCCTGTTCTCGAACAGATCTCTCTTTCTGCCAGGTAAGTTTTTTTTATCACTTAATTAGGGATTTCATTGGAGTTCTCATAACTTCTGCAATACTTTTGGCACCATCACAATTATAATAAATTAGTCGTTGAAACGATTGATGATAGGAATCTAAAGCGGTTTTATCTTCGACGTTAATTGGGCAAAAGCTGCTCTTTTTCACACTAAAATATTTCACTTTCCAAATAAAAATACGGGAGACAAAATCCTTTCAATCGCGAGTGTTTCCATGATGATAATAAACAAACTTTATTCAGATTGGTGGTCAAGTAAATGTCAATAAATTTATGTAAAATTTTAAATAATAATTCTTTAAAATTGATAATAAAGTGAAAAGTTATTCGCGTTTAACCATGTTGAATGATTTTGAGAAATTAATATTTTTGTAAATGTAAATGTAAATGTCCTATATAATACAATGAATAATACAAACAATAAAATAGCCTCAATGCGGGCTTATAGAGCTACTTGAGAAGAAAATGCACGAAATCGGTCGCGTAAATGCAGAATGTCAGTCCTTTTCAAAGGATCAAACTTTTGCTTTCAGAACTTATTTAAAACACAGAAGGTTTTATTTTCGCTTTCTAAGTTGTTTTCATTTCCACCTTTGTATATCGTTAACTTATTTTACGTCAAGAAAATTCCACTAATAGGTGCGAAGCGTGTCATACACTCACGCAGGAACAACGTACCTCTACAGATATTATGTAACCCTACGAGTGATCTACTACTTTCTTTGTCACTTTTAAGATCTTGATCGCGACTCTCTCCTGCTTAACGCTCCAAAAGAGATAAGATTTAATTCTTGAAAATTATTAGTGCTCAATTTGCTGAAATTGAGACTTCGAGGAACAAACTATCTTCGTTCTCGAATTCTTGAATCCTGCTGACTAGGACATCACTGCCAAGGTGACGAAAAAGGAGGATAATGTAACCATAACCTTTAAATTTACCGACCCAACGCTCATATTGCAGAATAAGATAACATCCACTTCTTTTGTTACACTAAGTCTAGTAAACATTGAAGCAGATACAATTTTTAACAGATTTTCTTTTCCATGTCTCGCAAGAACACAGAAGGTTTATAGAAATATCATAACTGATATTAAAATACCTGCATCAGTTTTATTTGTTTTTCAGTTTCAACGTAAACTCCATTCTAGACTAGGAACTTTTTATTTCACTCACCAGTTACTTGTTACGTTTTGATTCTACTTCTGATTAAAAGCAATATTATATTTTAGTTTTTAATTTTTATAAATTAAATTAATGATCTGGCAGATCGTTCTTTACAATTACTAATTGAAAGCATTTTGATATTGGTGAAGGAGAGCCTAATGAGGTTTCTCGGATTTCTTCTGGGGTCATCACCCTAAATAGCTTGCTGTTCATGTTCATTTTAGCCCTCTTAGGAATGCCCCTGGTTTCGATATACATTCCACGAAGAATCAGAGCACGCTCCACTATTGCAAAGATTTCACCATAAGACGTTGATAATACAGTTTGTTCTTCAGTTGTCATTGGACCATATATGTTATATTTTCCTCTTAATTTCAAAGGCACATCGCAAGGAAAAGTAAATTTTCGAATTTCAAATTGACGGTTCGGATTACAGTTGGGAATGAGTCGAATGAATCTAAGTTGTTCAGTTAGTAATTGCGACAGGCGTGAACGACGGCGAATTTCAGGAGGAGACCTGGACCTGGCACGAATCAGCGGATTGGCAGGAATTGAAGACCGGTCTGGAGAACTATGAAAATTAGGTTTAGCAGAAGAAAGATTTCTCCTTAGGGAATGATGGCTTCCAAGAGAATTAGATGTACCGGCGCGAGAAGGACTAATTATGGGCTCGTCATTAAATAAAGACTCGTATTCTAAATTCCACTCTGCAACAATAAACGAAGGGGATTACATTTTTATTTTGAATTCCCTCGTGGTATATTTCGCCGAATTTTAGTTTACAATTCAGGCTCATTTTTCCTACTGATCTACAGCAGATATAATCATCTTGTCTAAATTGGCGAAAAACTAATATGTATGAAAGGAATTTGAGGAAAAATGACATTTTTACATTTTACTTATCAAATGGTCTAGAAATTATTAAGCAAGAAAGAAGTTGTTTTGAAACAAAATTTTCATCGTCTAGTATAGATCTCATCAATGTTTAAACACGATCGTATTATATTTCTATTTCTCAGACTGCAGATAGTTTCAGCACAACATGTTTCAATGTTTAATAATATCAGATATTGATATGATAATGTACACAAAAAAAAGGAAAAAATAGAAATGTTGCATAATGAGATATAATACTCTTTATAATATGCTGCTAATTTAAATACTTTTAGTTCTACATTTATTTAACTGCGGTAGCTGTGTTTCACAAAACTGCAACTATTATGTTTAAAATTGTGGTTAAAAATTTCAAGATTTCATTATTTCTAAAATAAGCTCAAAAAATTTCCAAATTTCTAAGATCTTTTAAATAATTCCGAAGACGTTCAATACATATCCAAGAATTGTTAAGAATTTTCAAAGATTTCAAGCAATTTCAAGGAATTTCATAAGATTTGAGGGATTTTATAGGATCTCCAAGTATTTCAATGATTTCAGATTTCAAAGACTTTAAGTGATTGAAAAATATTGCGAAAGATTCAAAGAGATTGCAAAAAATTTCAAAGCAGTTTTTAAAAATTTCCATTACATTTAAAAATATTTTAATATATCAAGGAAACTTGCAGATGTTTACTGCGTACACTTTACTTGTCCAGAATTATGAGTGATCTAAAAGTGGACCTTGTAGTTGGTTTAATGATTCTCAATATTGAATTTCTCACAATAGCGAAATAGGTTCAAAGGCGCTTGATAAAGTAGTTAATAATCTTTAGTATTTTACGGAAATATCCTATTAAATAGTATCCTTCAAGAGAAAAAGGACATCGAAAAGGGAGTTAAAAAAACAAATACAAAAAACTGTTTAGTTTTTAACATTTGTATCATATTTTTTTTGCTAGGTTTACCTAGAGGATTCCCATCTTCATCAATGTTCAACAAATTTCTGAGGAACTCCCATGAATCGTCCGACGAACCTGATGACATTTCTGTGAAAATAGCAAAAAAGTTTTATGAAATTTTAATGCTAAAAATGTATCACAAATTTTAAAACGAAAATGCAATCATTCTTATGTACAGAGTATAAGTATAAGTTAGTTACAGTCTGTCATAAAATTCTTTGTTTAGCGATTGTGTAACACTTTCGACATAATTTGAACAATGATATAAGAGTATTGTAAAATTTTTAAATATGCTTCGTCTTCTACACTAATATATCGTATATTCAAGTGATTACTTCGTAATAGGAAAATTAAGTATTTATACATTTAATATTTATTGCTCTACTTCAGCCTCATATACAAAATAAGAAATCGTTATCACGTAATATCTAGAAAATCCTGCATTTTTTACTTTTGAAAATGATAAAGAATACAACGAATAAAAAAAATTAAATACAAAAATAGCATAGCTACTCATAGCATGAGTAGTATACATCGTTGTTTAAACATATTTATGCAACGATTAGAAAATATTTTATTCACTTAAAGATTTATTGACATATAGACAGTAATGGTAAATTATAGCAATTTGAAAAAAATGCAATGCTTATATTAATTCATTTGCATCCAATCAGGCCAAATATGTTTAGTTTAAATGTTGCTTTTCCAAAATTTGATTTTTTAATTTTTTGTATCTTGGAATTTGACAGCAGAATGGAATTTCTTATATCTTAATTGCCGCCGAATTCGAAGAATTAGTTACGCATTTGATCGCTGTTCAGCGCTAGTCTTGGGCTTTATCGCAACTGAGATTAATCGCCAGGGAAATAAGAAATCTTCGCGTTGCAACAGGAAAATGATTTTCGAGGCGGCCGTTGCTTGTCGCCGCTATAACATTTTTAATGTCAAAGATGTTAGTTACCGTTTTCGGATTTCAATATAAATAAATTTTTGCTTCTTATCAATTATCGAGAAAATTGAATTAAATTGAATAATTTGCTTTCTTTAAAAGCAAAAAAAAACGTAACGGACATGAACTCAAGTTTTTACAAAGGTTTAAGTATAGGTCGAATCCTAAGATAGACCTTGTTTTTTCTTCCAGCGACTCGGACCAATTCCTAAGAAAAGACCAGGTTTTTTCGGGAAGTGTGCTGTGAGGATGATGCATCAATATTAACAATTCTTCATCAAAAATCATACACAGCATTTTCCATGTTTTAATGTATAATAGATTTTCATTCTTTACTTGCCAATAGAATCAAAAATTACGTCCAAGGTTAACACCAGCGTATAAAGGTTTCTCATTGTTCCCAAATGTAGGAATAACTGGTGACCGCAGAATTTTAAGAGCAGCGTAACTAATGAATATTCTGATCCTTCGTTTATATATGTATACTGCTTCAGGCTATTTATGTTTTCCCCTTCCTTCAAACAATCGCATATATGACTCATTGTGGGGCAATTAACGATAAGAAAATTTAATTTATGTCATATTCTCAATTTAGTGGAAGTTGACAAACTCAGAGAACTGTCCATGCGCAATATTAAAATATAAATCAAACTAAATTTCATGTCCAAATTCATTTTACTTTGATAAACTCATATAACTTTATACTAAATTTCTTGTGTACCCCGCTACCTGTCACTGAAATAACAAAGAATAGTATTGTTCAAGCCGAATTTCCCAAATGGAGGAACTTAGTAAAAGGCGAAATCCGTGATTCAAACAATCAATATAATTACAATTATATTAAAAACAGGACTGAAAATAAAAACGTCTAGCTTATCTTAAGACGGCTTCGTTTTATTCCTTTTAAACACTTGGCTCCTGACATCAATTCATATATCAATTAACTAAAACTCGCCCTAGACATTTTATAACTAAATTTTAACATTGGATCAAAAATAAATGAGTATGTGAAAAGCATAAAAAAATTAAAAATCAGGAAACATTGTTAGTTGAACCCGAATAAGTTGACCCCATCAGATCAGGATTTTGACATAATCTCAAAAAACCAATACGGCAGACACTTTTTGGAAAAATTTATCGGATTCGCTTGAAACTCGTTACTCGCGGGTTTTCGTGGTCGCTAATTACGATTCTGATATTGTTGCTACAAAATTCAAAATGCCGTTCATCGCGAGGAGGTTGCATGATCGGATTTTGTACATCATGTAGCTTTTAAAAGAGCTGATTGGTAAAACTGTTGAGAAAAGGCATATTACTTTAATTTTTTTTTGAGCTGTATTGAGTTCTTTTCTCTTCAAACAATCTATGCAGAGGTTTTCTTTTTCGTTTTCTGTTTTGTACCAGTGTTTCTCTTTTTAGTAGCAAAAGTTTGCAAGCATATTAAAATCCCAGCGTCCCTGGTAACGAGTTACAACAACTTTATTACCCTGGTGAAAACGTGTACCTTGTTCTTCACTAAAGTGTCCCAGGTTTTCCGGAAATTTATCAAGATGAGAGTGTAGAAAATGCAGCTTCAAGTTCATCGAGAATCCTAGTTTTCCATAGTCCGTGATCACCTTTTCAACTAGTTCTTTGTATTGTGGACTTTTTCTGTTTCCTATGAAGTTTTCGGCAACATAGTTGTTTAAAGAGAAAAGAACTGGATACAGCTTAAAAAAAGATAATTAAAGAAATATGCCTTTTCTGGGGAACATCAGTGTTGTAGATATAATTTCAGACTCTATTAGAGAGATCGACAAAAAAAACTTTTTCATAAATGCATGCTATCAATTTAAACAGAAAAATATAACAAAGTATTTAATAATGTTTAATTTAACCAATTTGGGACATTTTGAACTTTATTTAAATAATAATAAAAGAGCATTGTTTCATGTTAATGGGTTTCGTCATCTCCACACGATCAAAATTCGAAAACGTTATTTTGTGGAAAAAAGTGCAGCCGAAACTAGAAAATACTTATTTTCAAAACTGATTTAAATACCCAGCAAATTGTTCATTTTTCATTTTTCTCCCTAAGCGATATTTAGTTCCAGAATGTAGAAAACTTCCAAAGCTTCGAGTTTCAAAGAGCAGAATCTCATATATTAGCCTTATACTTAAAATTCGACAAAGAACAATCAAAATTATATCTGCTTAGGTATAATGTTTTCATCGAAAAAAATCTTCACCAAATTGCTAAGATAAGTTTCATAAATGCTTGCCCACGCAATATATACGGGGACAGGGCGAAGGACACTTTCAAATCTTACCTCGCAAAGACCTACCCCCCGACAGGTTATTCCGATGCCAAGGATTCTCATTTGTTTAATGCAGGAAAACCTGCTGAACGCAGAGTGTTGAGAGCAGAGTAATTAATGAATATTCTGATGTTTTATGTATACACGGTGAACCATTTATTTCTATAATCCCAAATATCTTCTAAAGACTTTATCTACGAAGAAATGGTTTGCACCAAAGTTGACCATAATTAAAGGAGAAATTTGACTGTACCATCCGTTTCGACCTTGATGTCAATTTTCAAAGTCAAATGGATTTAAGACACTTTTCTTAAATGAGAACCCTATTTTTGATTGCAATTTTAAAAGGATCGGGATATTTTATGTGAAAAATGACCTCCAGAGAAATTTCAGTTTTTTTTTAAGTTATTAAGAAATGGTATGATAGAATATTTATCAGGATAATAATTAACTATTCCTAATTTATTTTTGGTAATTTTAAATCATATTGTCGGTAATACACAAAAATTAAATTTTAAATCTCCGCAGAGACGAGAACAATCATTAGAACAAAAAAAATTATTTCTTACTCTGAACTCCAAACTCATAAACCCTTTCTCATCAAAATGGATTATTTTGTATGTCTCACTCCATAATCTTATTTGAAGACTAGGAAAATTCTATATGGGCATTTCTCAATCATTATTTATTATTAATAATAAATCTGAATATTTATATAATTTAAAATCAGCGCGCTAACAGTAACCAATCGGGTTGTCGGCGTGACACCAGCGCAGGTCAAAAAGTTACAAAGATTGGGAGCACTTACGTGAACACTCCCCCCGAAAGGTTCCTCGTCACCACTTGATCGATGTGCTAATTGTGCACCTTTCTGGGGTACTTTGTAGGCGTAAGTATGTCATAATTCAGTATTTATAGCCACCTCTTTATATATAAGGTCAGCATGTGACAATTTTCCTGACAATTACCCCTGTCTAGGGTAATCTCGGGTATAATTTACCCCCTTATCAATTACTGTGACTGACATTACCCTTACCCTACTTGACCTTACCACAAACTGATGATTACCTGAAACTGTTTTTAGCCTCAGTTCTTTCGGTGGTTGTTGAAGGAAATGTAGGAATTCTAAAGTTTTCTAACGGTGTGTGCAATGAGGAAAGGGTCGTGAACGTGCTGTATACGCATGCCGTCCCCAGAGACTTGTTTTCCGTTGGTGTATGTAGCTCGAGGGAACTCGAATTGAAGTTCGCGGGCGATTCCGCAGACTAGATAGATAGATGTAATATCGTGACGACCGGTATCCAGTTGTAGAACGAGATTTTTCGAATGTTCTTCCTTGTGATAGATACACAAAGTGTAGGCGAAGCTAATTTGACAACAAATGTTTCAGTAAAAATTATATTCCAGTCAATAGTAGAATGTTGCGCAAGAAGTTAAGTTTCTTTAACATTTGTAAGTCTGTGTATAAAAAGAGGAGACACACAAGAGGTGGTACAAATAAATACAAGCCTTCGAGATTTTAACTTCTGCTAAGTTAAAAAGATAAAATAAATTAAATTTCTTATCGCTAATTGGCCAAAAATGATTGATAAAAGCGATTATTTAAAGTAAGGGGAAAACACAACTATCTTAGAGAAGTATACATGTATACACGAAACGTGAGAATATTCATTGCTCACGCCGTTCTCAAAATTCTGCGTTAACCAGTTATTCCTATATTTAAAGAAAATGAGAAACCCTTTTACAATTCTCTTATCCTTGAGCGTTATTTTTAATTATAGCAGTGAGTAAGGAATGTGCATATATTATACATTATTATATATAAAATACTGTATAAGCTCTTTGACGATGAACCATTATTATTATTGATATAATTTCTTTCATTCTTAAGTTGAATAAACAGACAAATTTTTATACTTTATTATACTAATTAGCATATTAAATATTTTTGTTGATGAAAACGTTCTTGCTTAGAAGATGCAATAGTAAAAGTAGAAAGTGCAGGATTTTTAAGGTATAACATAAAAACGATTTCGAATTTGATTGTGAATCAGAAGTACAGTAATAAAGATTAAATGTATAAATATATACTTTGCCAATACGAAGTAACGTATACACTTGTGTATACGTTATGTGAGTGGAGACGATGGAACATATTTAAAAAGTTCACAATACTCTTACATTATTGTTCAAATTAACTCGAAACTCTTACACAATCGCTAAACAGAGAATCTTATGATAGGCTGTAACTAACTTATACGTAGTGCAATGGAATTATTGAATTTATATTTACAAATTTTTAATACGTTTTTAACATTGAACATTTATAAAAAATTTTTTGCTCCTTTCACAGAAATATCATTGGGAGGGTAGTTCAAAACAAGAGACTTTCTAAAAAGTTTTGGGAAATGTAAGGAACATGGAAGTCAACAAGGTAACCCTAGAAAAAATAAAAATTTACGATAACAGTGTTGAATAATAAACGTTTTTTCATATAAACAGTTTAAAACTACATATCATTAATCTTTTAAAACAGAAAAAATCCACACGCACGGAACCCTGTTCTCAAGCCATTGCAAAAAATGTACAAAAAGTATCTCAAACCAGAACACTTTTTTTTTATTGAATACCTTTCTCGAGGTTCTCTATTGTAACAAATTTAATGTAGAGAATCATGCAATCTTTCATGCAACTAATAATTCTGGACAAAGAAAGTGTCCTTGATTTCTTGAAATTGAATTGAAATCTTAAAAATCCTTTAGAATCTGTTGCGATCCCTATAAATCTTTCGCAATTTTTTAAATTCCTTGAAGTCTGAAATCTATAAAATTTTTTAGAAATCTTGTAAAATATTTCAAATTTGTTAAGGTCAGTGAAATACTTTAAAATTCTATAAAATCTATAAAGTCTATAAAATCTTCGGAATCATTCTTGTGCATTAGCGTATAAATATATGATATTATTAAATACTTAAACGTATTGTGCTGGAACCATCTGCAGTCCATATATGCCAGAAGGAAATAAACAAGGAAATTTTATTCCTTTCCTTTCTTATTGCAGATTTAAGTTTTGAATGCCAGGCTTTACGTGATGGCGAGCTCATAATTAGTGATCCTCTTGTAGGTACTTCTAATTCTCTTGGGAGACAGCATTCTCCTCATAGAAATCATGCTGATTCCAGTCCTTATTTTTCATTTTCGCCTCCTGCCGAGCCGCTTCTTCGTGGCAGGTCCAGGTCTCCTCCTGCCATTCGCCATCCTATACGCCTGTGAAAATTACTAGCTGAACAACTTCGATTCGTTGGACTTATCTTTCACTCAAATCCGAACCGTCAATTTGAAATTCGAAGATTAACTTTTGCTGTCGATACGCCGATGAAATTACTGCGAAAAAATTATAAATGTGGGCCTATACGAACTAAAGAACAAACTGTATTATCAACGTCTCATGGTGAAGTCTTTGCAATATTAGAGCGTGCTTAGACACTTCGTGGAATGTATATCGAAGCAATGGGCATGCCAAAGACGGCCAAAATGACTCCAGAAGAAATCCGCGAAACTCCATTAAGTGCTGCTTCACCAATATCAAAGAGCTTTAAATCAGAAATTGTGAAGGAAGTTCTTACACATCATTAATTTATTTTGCAAAGAAGTGACACTAAAATATTATATTGTTTATCATCCGAAGTAGGCTCAAAATATAACACTTGACTGGTAATTAGAATAAAAAGTTAACACATTATCTTTCCTAAAGATCCTATCTGCCCTAGGATCTAATTTGTAAAAGCAGTTGATAATTTATTATATTATAGTTATGGAAACTACTAATAATAAACTAATAAAACTGTTTGACCAATAATTTAGCGATAATATATATATGAACATTTATGAAAATTTTAAATGAAATTGATTATCCACTTCGACCTATAAATATATTTATTAGGAGAAGGGTGGTGCGCGACCGTCGGGTCGCACACTGCGCGCGCAATAATATATTTGTCTCGCGCTTTGCGCTCCATAGTGTACTTATCTGGTGCTCTGCGCTAAGCCTTTCTATTCACCGCATATTTTTGCGCAAGCCTTTTAGAATGAAAGATCAATGAATTGACAACTTTCATTTGGGGATTGTAAATTCTCTTTAGTTAAAGCTACTTTTTTACTACTTTTTTACGATTAAAAGAAAATCTAATCGTCATATCCAAAAATGATTAATAACAAATTCACAGATATTTTTAGTGTTCGAATCTTGTGCCGTTTTTAGAAAAATTCAATGTTCTAATTTTGAATGTTATGATTTACGATCAAAACGGAAACTACTTGCCTGATCAAAAATTATTCATGGCCAATTTGAATGATTTTTCACCATTTTTTGTAAAGCAACTTTTGTCCATTTTTTCATAGCTTGTATCGTTTGTCCAAAATTATAATGTTTTATTTTAAATGTTTTTTTTTCGACCAGAAACAAAAACTATATGTCCAATCGAAATGTTTTTAATGGCAAATTTGTAGACATTTTCAGGGCGCGCATTTTTGGTGAATTCTTTTGTTTTGTAACCTTCATACCGTGACGAAGAAAGTCATTAGTATAAATTGTTCAAGTTCCCGAGTACTATAACTAGCCGTATAAAGAATTTTTCAATCTTAAAAAAAATAGTTTTAAATATTTTGTCAATGCGCTCACTTTCTGAATTTCCATACTAATAAAGTGTGCTAAAACAGACAGACTGACAGAAGCCTTCATAAAAATCATTTTTACTGACCCGGTGACGGAATTTCTAACTAGCGAAAGCATACATGCGTGCACTATGAATGCAGCGTGCCATCTGCTAATGTAAATTTTGAGTTCAAATAAATACGAAGGAGATTATTAAAAAAATTATTATGTACAAATAAAAAATGCATTTTTCCAACATAAAATTAAAAGAAGTTAAAAATAACATTAAAAGAGGAAAATGCTAGTTTATTAAAAAGCATGCAAGAACTTAGTATTAACTAAACAAAATGTATGAAATCGAAACACAAGAAGAAATTTGACAACCTAATAGTTTAATTTTAAACGAAAAAAACTAAATTTACGATAAAGATGATATAGTTCAGTTTTAGCAAAAAAATTCATTTTTAGCTAAAAATAAGAAACGAAGTTTTAAAAAACAGTTAAAATTTTAGATAATATAATGAATATTTTATGAATCATTTTGTAATTACTATTTATTAAATAAAAATAATTCTTTTTAATACCCAGTAATATCTAGATATTTAGTGTTAATATCTATTTTTCTCAGTGTTCAAAGAACATAAGAACGACTGCCCATAAGAGACGCAAAAGGCTCAAAATTTTATCTGCTTTAATGTTTGCTTGATTGCATGAAACAAGAAATATGAATGTTATCCTAACCTACAATATGAGTTTAATCGGTTAGTTTATAGGTTACCTTTATATTATCTTTCTTTTCTGCGGCTTCAAAATGAAGTTCTAGCCGGGTGCATCCGAAAATTTGATCTCGAACATAGTTCGTTTTTCGAAGTCTCTGGGAACAATGTTAGGCCTCGAGTGTGCAATGGAGTTTTCTGTCCGAAAATCGTAATTTTAGAAAATTAGTCACTTTTCGTTTTGGACAATAGACTCTTATCTCTCTCGGAGCGCTCAGCAGGACAGGGTCGCGGCTAACATATTGAGAGTCACATAATATCTGTATAGTTATGTCGTGCCTACGTGGGTGTATGGCACGCTCTGCACCTAGTACTGGAAAAGTCTTGACATAAATTGCGGTCATTGTATACTAAGGTAGAAATGACACCATCCTGGCATGCGAAAATAAGACATTGATTTATGTTCACAGTTTAAAAATAAAACTGCTTTTAATCAAAATTTTCAACCTTAAATGCTTTGAATTTTGAATTATGTGAGTCTTCAAGACTGCACTTTAGAATATTTCAAATTAAAAATATACGTTTCAAAATAAAAGTCTAAAATGAAGAATTTTTCAAGTAAAAGATTTACGAATTGCGCATTGTAAACTGAATGATATCATAATTAAAAAAGAAATCAGTTCGATTTTTTGCACACAACTTTCGATAAATAAAAACAGCCTGACGGGACTTATTAAATATTGTCAAAAGAAATTTTGTAGGATTTTTCAAAAGCTCTCATTTTTCTTAAAAACTTTTTTTCGGATCTTGAGTCGTTTGATTCTAAGTTGGAATGCTGTGATGATAAATTTTGAAAAGTTCCAATACTTTCTTGATCATAAATGATCAGAATGTAATAAATTATAGTAAATTTGTAGCTCTTTTTTGGGTGAACATCTGTCGTTTACCAATTTGTTTTCCTACCTTTTGTCACTTTTCCACAAATTTTTCATATTTATTATTAATTTAATCATTATCATTAAAACCAAAACGATGCGTCCTATAAAAAATGATTCATAAGAAATTATGCTGTTTGATACAGTTAATAAAAAAAATGTTTATTACTTAAGACTTTTGTTATAAAATTGTATCTTTTTTGGGTTACCTTGTTGATTCGCAGTTTCGTTATTCTTCCCAACATTTTTCAGAAAGTCTCTTGTTTTGGGCGATAATTGGGCTGAAAACATTTCTGTCAAAAGACAAGAAACATAAATAAATTTTATGTTTATTTGGAAATTTGTCTTTTTTACTTGAAAATTGAACTTTTTGGTTGAAAGTGGCTATAAATGTGGATTACAATTTCTTTGACTGGAAAAATCTTGGTTAGAAATTCAACTGTCCTTGTTAATTATAAGTTCAAGTGTTTAGTCTAAAATAAACTTTTTTTTTTTAATGCAACTCTTCTATTTAAAAATCTTCTTTTTAGTTGAAAATATGTCTTTTTGGGTTTAAAAATTAAACTTAATTTGAAAAAATTGATTGTAAGAAGCGTAGAATTCGAAAATGGAAAGGGGCGGAAGAT
>JAAAKG020081502.1:0-16775 GCA_010014905.2 Druon quercuslanigerum | reverse complement strand
GGACATTAGGGGTAGATTGGAGGACGCCAGGATATATGGTGAGAGAAGAAGCGCAAAGGGATAAATTAAGTATTAGAACGGGCAAGAGGGCATGGAAATTTGAAACGAAGCTGAGGGAGGGAAATGGAGGGGAATTGGCGAGAAAGTGTGTGATGGAGGTAGAAGAGAGGAGAGGGAGGGCGATAGAATAAACGAGGCGGGAAGAAAAAAGGAGGGAGTTCTTGAATGCTAGAGACATAGAAGACGGGACTTGAGTAAACTATGAAGAATTGGAAAATTGGACAGGGAAAGACAATTAATAGAAAGATGGAGGACGATTGAGGAATCAAAATACAATAAATGGTGTAAGATGACAAAAAAGGAAGGTTTACCAAAGTATTTATAAAAGGGATGGGGAGAGAGAAGGTGGACAAGAATAGCAAGATTGAGGTTGGGAAACGAGGTAAGAGAGGGCAGTTATTGAGAAAAGGAAGAGAACAGAAAGTGGAGAATATGTGAATAGGAGGAGGAAGCATGGGAGCACGTATGGGAAGGATTTAAAAGAGGAATGGAAGATAAAGGAAGCTAGCAAGAGAATGTGGTTAAGATTCTAGGAGAGAATGGATTAGGAGAAGATTGGATGAAGGAGTTGGAGGGTGCTAGGGGAAAGAATGAGAGTGAATGAAAGAATGCATGAGAAAAAATGGTAAATTGGAGGACAAAAAAGTGAAAGAATAAGGAAACGGAAGTCGCCTATATTAGAAGCGTAAAGATTATAAGTATAATGGATATGTAATAGCATAAGTAGACTAAGATGCGTTTTGAGTTTTTATTCTCTCTCTCTCGCTTTCGACAAAACTTCGTATGGATTTAAAGAATTTCTTAGAATTTCAGAAGAAGAATCAAGGGGTTTTTAAATAATTTTATAAATTTTAGGATATTTTTAAAAATTTGAAGAAATTTTCTATAGATTTCAAGAATTTGAAGGGATTTCAATTTTTTTTCAAGATTTGAGGGTATTTAAAAAGATTCCAAGGAAATTTTGTAAAGATTTTAAAAACTTAAAAGATTTTAAGAATTTTAATAATTTTAAATGATTCCACGGAATGTTCCAGGGATTTACATTTTTTTAAGTTATTTCAAAAAATTTCAAAGGATTCGAAATATTTTAGGATATTTCCAAAGATTTCAATGATATTTTCAAGAGCCTAAAAAATGTCAAGGTATATCAAAATATTTCAAAGGATTTCTCCAGTATTCTAAAAGATAAAGTATATTTTTTTTATAGAATCAAGCAATTCACGCGCGAAATTTTTTATTAGCAGTCAAATTCTCAGAATAAACATTTCAGGCTGGTCTCTGAAAACCAAAACAATTTCTTCGTCCCTTCCAGCTTACCAAATATTTTTCCATATCATAAAAGTTAATGAATTAAGTACTTCAGAGTATGTTTTAAGATTTTAAAGAATTTTTATGGGATTCCAAGTGTTTTTTCAAGGATTTCAATATATATCAATTTTTCAAGATTTGGTAATACATATTTCTATAAATTTAAAATAATTTCAAATGATTTAAGCGCTTTCGTAGGATTTCAAAAACTTAATGATAATTTCAAACATTAGTGATTTAAGATTTTTTTTTTGAATTTCGAATGATTTAAAATAGATTTTAGGATATAGTTACATTTTCAACAAAAGAGATAGATTTCCAACTAAAACGATGAGTCTGCGATGGAAATGTCACATTTTCAGTTTAAATAATTGACATTCAACAAAAAAAATGCATTTTCAAAAAAAATTTATATTTTTAACGAACGATGTAAATTTTTAAATAAAATGATATATCTGCAAATATAATAGTTAAATTTGCCGTTAAGAAAAATCTGCCCGTTGTGTCCCTTAGGCGCGCGCCTATTGTTATTTTGCGCTTCACGCTCGATAATGTATTTTTTTCGCGCTACGCGCTCGGTCTTTGTACCGTCGAAAACTTTAATTTGGTGATTGTGAATTCTCTTTTGTTAAAGCTCCTTTGGCTTTAACGAAAACATTCTCATCACGTATCTCGTGCTTCGCCATCGATTCCAATTTGTCTGAACCGTGATATTTTCTATATTACATTTAACTCTGTTATTTTTATTTATATTATATTAATTTTTCCACCTCGTTTGGGGAGTCCTTATTCACCTATTGCAAAGTAAAGTATAAATTTTATCTTTCATGATTATGTTTCAATATTTGTTCCTTATTTGGCATTAATCATTATTTGCAACTATCCTCAAAAATGTGTTCGTAATGTGCATTAATATTGAGACAGGCTTCTTTTCATTGCTGTTTTTATAATTTAAAAAGTGCGCATCCTATAAAAAAAGACAGAAGCAAATTATTAGATCTATTTTTGGCAAACAAATTTGTCATTAAACCTTTCATTGTATCTTATATCGTTTTACGAGATTTCCTTTTTTTGTTTTTTCATTTTATTTTTTGCAAATTTATAGATCTTTTTGGAAGGATTTCTTGAACACAGGTGAAAAGTAGAATTTAGAAAAAAGGGGAAAATAGAGGGGTAGGAAAAAGAGTTCAAAATCTCGTAGAAATAAACCCTAAACCGATTTCTAAAAATAATATAATTACTATCATTTGAAATAAATTCACACAAACACAAAATTATGTATTATCAATTACTTTATTCATTCAATGTGAATAATTTACATCATAAACATCAATCGCACTAATCAGAATTTAGAATTTTTTCTTTATCATTGATCATTTCTAGTACTTCTATGAAGCAATTTTTCTTTTCTATTTCTTTTACGTAAGTTCTCAATTCTCAATAAGTTACAAAATACTTGTCAAAAAAAAATTCATAGTTCCGTCACAACGAAGAAAATTTCTAAAAATCTTTAGCGTTATTATTGACACACTGTACAGTGTACATATTTACAAGGACACTTGTGGAAAAATTATCATATAAACGTTCATCTAAATTGCAAAGAGTCACGCGTAGTACTTTTTTCGCCGAGTACAAAACAAAAACAATAAACTTTAACAAGGATTACCTAAAACTCCTTGGATGTTGCGAATTAATCATATGTTTGTAATGATGAATATGTTTCCACTGGACCCTACTTTGACTGATCAACTCCCCCAATTGGATCGCCGCTTTTTGTAAATGCGGTAGGTTGAACTGAAGAGCTCTATTCATAAGATAAGATGCTTCGCTGATAAGCCGGTCGGATGTTCGAGAAGCCCTAGGCTTGAACGTTTTAAAATTGTGCATCGGATTTCTCCCGTACTGTCTGGAATCTCCCCTTCTATTATTAAAGTGCGCACGTGGTGCAGGAAATTCGCTTGGCTGATAATTAGATATCGGGATGAATTCGTCGGCGGGGAACTCAAAATGATCGGATCGTCTTTGCGGAGTGCTGCTGCAACCTGATGAAGGGTAACCAAATTGTTCGGGGTAAAATTGTTGAGGAAAATTGCAAGGACTGTTTTTTAATAAGGGAGGAGTCGATGGAGAAGGTTTTTGATGTAAACTTCTTGGTGTAACTGGTTCTTGGCGAACATTATTTTGATCAACATAATCTTGATTAACAATATCAACATGTAGATCGACGTGCTCTTCATTATTATACTCTTGATCAGAATGCTGTTGTTGATCAACATCTTCACCACTACACTCTTCAACAGCATCTTGCGAATTCTCACTCAAAACTGAATTACCAATCGATGTGTTTGGACTGTCTCTTATCGAGGCCAAGTACTTCTGTACCATCTCCTCTAAATCCGGGTGTTTCTGAATGCCAAAAATCAAAGTGTGATAGTAATATATCTCAAGATATACGTCCATAGATACAAGTGACTTAATTCCCTTTAAATATGCATGCAATTTCCGAAGATTTGGAAGAGCCTCATTCTCCAGAGCACAATTGTTTTTAAAGAGTTTTTGAACGATAAAGCTCCTTCTAATTGCTTGAGAATTAATGAGAACATTTAGCATTCTTCTTTTTCTTTTAGATAAATTGGTTTTCTCTATATTTTTTATCTTATTTGTTGTATTTTCCACAATTGTGTAAATACTTTCTATATCCCTCGATAACATTTTGAACGTTTTAAATGATTTTTCCAACCTACGAATTAGAATGTCTTTCTCCCTTGGCAAATCGAATTTTATAGCTTGCTTATCCTCGTCCCAAAGCCGCGCCCAAAAGCAAATTATTTTCTTAAAGAAGGAATTTTGAATAAAAGATTGATCATGGTATACATTCATTACCACTTTTTTACCTTCCAAAAGCTTAATGCAAATATCACAATCCATACGTGAACACACTTTTTTTAAACTGTCAGGCTTAAAAGTTCCTGCGATTAATCCTTCTAGTTTTGCGCCCTTCACATCACTCAGAACTATCTGGACTTGATGTCTGCTTAACTCTATGGATTTCTTGCCACTTTTGCGCGAACGCCTTTTCTCACACTTGAATTCGAAAAGTATTTTGCCTGGATTTGCTTCAAAATTTGAGATTGCCGGGGTCGAATAATCTTTTATTGGGGACTGCGACATCTTTTCATGACTGATGTTTTCAAGCTCGTTATTATTAATAAGATTTACAACTTCTACGGTTTTTCTGGGACTACTGATTTGCAACATGTGATGACATTTATTATTGAAGTGCGAACTTGGTTCCGGAAATTCGCTTGGCTGATAATTAGATATCGGGATGAATTCGTCGGCGGGGAACTCAAAATGATCGGATCGTCTTTGCGGAGTGCTGCTGCAACCTGATGAAGGGTAACCAAATTTCTCGGGGTAAAATTGTTGAGGATCATTGCGAGGACTGTTTTTTAATAAGGGAGGAATCGATGGAGAATGTTTTTGGTGGAAACTTCTTCCCGGTGTAACTGGTTCCAGGCGAACATTGTTTTGGTCAATATAATCTTGATTAACAGCATCGACATGCAGATCGACGTGCTCTTCATTATTGTACTCTTGAGCAGAATGCTGTTGTCGTTCAAAATCTTCACCACTGAAATCTTCAACAGCATCTTGCGAATTCTCACTCAAAACTGAATTACCAAACGACGTGTTTGAACTGCCTTTCTTCAAAGCCAGGTACTTCTGTACCATCTCCTCTAAATCCGGGTGTTTCTGAATGCCAAAAATCAAAGTGTGATAGTAATATATCTCAAAATATACGTCCATAGAAACAAGTGACTCACTTGCCTGTAAATCTCCATGCAATTTCCGAAGATTTGGAAGAGCCTCATTCTCTAGAGCACAATTGTTTTTAAAGAGTAATTGAACGATTAATCTCCTCCTAATTACTTGAGAATTAATGAGAGTATTTAGAATTCTTCCTTTTCTTTTAGATAAATTGGTTTTCTCTATCTCTTTTATCTTATTTGTTGTATTTTCCACTCTTGTGTAAATACTCTCTATATCACTCGATAACATTTCGAACGTTTTAAATGATTTGTTCAACCTACGAATTAGACTGTCTTTCACCCTTGGCAAACGGAATTTTATAGTTTGCTTATCCTCGTCCCAAAGCCGCGCCCAAAAGCATATTATTTTCTTAAAGAAGGAATTTTGTATAAAAAGTTGATCATGGTATACATTCATTACCACTTTTTTACCTTCAAAAAGCTTAATGCAAATATCACAATCCATACGTGAACACACTTTTTTTAAACTCTCAGGCTTAAAAGTTCCTGAGATTAATCCTTCTAGTTTTGCGCCCTTCACATCGCTCAGAACTATCTGGACTTGATGTTTTCTTAACTCTTTGGATTTCTTGCCACTTTTGCGTGAACGCCTTTTCTCACACTTGAATTCGAAAAGTATTTTGCCTGGATTTGCTTCAAAATTTGAGATTGTCGGGATCGTATAATCTTTTATTGGGGACTGCGACATCTTTTCATGACTGATGTTTTCAAGCTCGTTATTATCAATAAGATTTACAACTTCTACGGGTTTTCTGGGACTACTGATTTGCAACATGTGATGACATTTGTTATTGAAGTGCGAACTTGGTTTTGGAAATTCGCTTGGCTGATAATTAGATATCGGGATGAATTCGTCGGCGGGGAACTCAAAATGATCGGATCGTCTTTGCGGAGTGCTGCTGCAACCTGATGAAGGGTAACCAAATTTCTCGGGGTAAAATTGTTGAGGATCGTTGCGAGGACTGTTTTTTAATAAGGGAGGAATCGATGGAGAAGGTTTTTGGTGGAAACTTCTTCCCGGTGTAACTGGTTCTAGGCGAACATTGTTTTGGTCAACATAATCTTGATTAACAACATCAACATGCAGATCGACGTGCTCTTCATTATTGTACTCTTGAGAAGAATGCTGTTGTCGATCAAAATCTTTACCACTGAAATCTTTAACACCAGCTTCCGAATTGTCACTCAAAACTGAATTACCAATCGACGTGTTTAAACTGCCTTTCTTCGAAGCCAGGTATTTCTTTACCATCTCCACTAAATCCGGGTTTATCTGCTTGCCAAAAATCAAAGTGTAATAGTAATATATCTCAAGATATACGTCCACAGATACAAGTGACTTACTTGCCTGTAAATTTGCATGCAATTTCCGAAGATTTGGAAGAGCCTCATTGTCCATAGCGCATTTGTTTCTAAAGAGTAATTTATTGATTAATCTCATTCTAGATGCATTTATCTTTCTTTCCTTTCTTCTACCTAATCTGGTCGTCTCTGTCTTAATCTTATTTGTTGAAGCTTCCACTCTTTTGTAAATAGTTTCTATATTACCCGATATGTCTTCAAACATTTTAAACGAATTGTTTAACCTACGAACTAGAGTTTTTTGTACCATTGGCAAATTAAATCTTATGCGTAACTTATCCTTATGCGAAAGTCGCACCCAAAAGCATATTATTTTTTCAAAGAAGGAATTTTTGATAAAATGTTGATAATGGTTTACATTCATTACCACTTTTTCACCTTCGACAATCTTAATGCAAATATCACAATGCATAAGGGAACACAACTTTCCGAAACTTTTAGGCTTAAAAGTTCCTGCGATTAATTCTTCTAGTTTTGCACCCTTCACATCGCTTAGAACTATCTGGACTGGATTTTTGCTTAATTTCTTTTCACTTTTGCGACAATATCCTCCGTCCCACTTGACTTGGAAAAGTATTTCGCCTGGATTTGCTTCAAAATTTGAGGTTGTCGAGGTCGAATAATCTTTTATTGGGGACTGAGACATCTCTTCACGACTGATGTTTACAAGCTCGTTGTTATTAATGAGATTTCGGGGCAATTTACCCGGAGATTCGGTAAGATTTACAACTTCTAGGGGGTTTCTGGTACTACTGACTTGCAACATTTGATTACATTGATTATAATTCGTGATGTGAGGGGGTGTATGATAATGTTGCGTCCAACGATATTTGTTACACGTAGATGATTCGTGTCCTTGCATCGTACAGTTGCAACAAAAGAGACAATTCGAGGGTTTCATGACCTTGCTTGCATTCTTTGGTGGGTGATGGTCTGCTTCGGTAGTCTGAAAGATCAAATATAATCTTTACATTCTCATTCATGAGTGTCGGTCTGAATTTATGTTCTTCAGTGAATGCTGAAAGTTGAAATTTAAACCACCGCAGAATGTAGCCACCATGCTAACTTTTGAAGGATTTGTGCAATCCAGTCCGACTTTGATACACTCTTTTAGGGTCCCAAAATAAAATTATATATTACATCCTTTTTATTTTATGAAATTTAGAAAGTTAAGTTCGTTAAACAGACATATCGGATCAAAATAAAAAACTGTAGAGACCGACTCAATTTCAAATCAGAAGGGGCTGCATTTGAAATCTCAGAATACCCGGGGACGACAAATGCTGTTTTCTAGAGGAAATTAAGCGATAGGTACTTTTCCGGTTTGCAAAAAGAAAATTAGCAAAAATGAAATAATCAAATTTGTAGGCGAAAAAAATTATCCCGGCTTAAAAAATGGTTTAGTCCGCATGATGCTGATAAGATGCCTTGCTCCTACTAGTAGAAACTTTTTAAAAATATTTAGAAATATTTTTAATATCAGAAAGGCATCTTTTTAGCATCATACGAGCTAAACCATTTTTAAGGCACGGAGGATTTTAGAAGGATATTTAGAAAGCATTAAACTTATAAGATATCTTCATTACCAAAGTACAAGTTTATAACAACCAAAAATGGTAAAAAATTTAAAGGTAGTGTTAGCCGCTGCCACTTTGATAATTTATAATCTATTTTTAAATTTTCCGGCGGATTTTGAAAGAAGACAATAAACGCTTTTAGAATAAAAAAGAAAATAATAAATATGTCAATTAGGCCAGAAGTTATAGATCTTTAAAGAAAAAAAAAGAGTTTTTTGAAAAAGAAAGCACAACATTCAAATACACATTACTTTTCAGAATTTTTTTCTTGCAAATCGGAAAAATATGTATCGCCTGATTTCCTCTAAAAAATAACATACTTCGTCCCAAGACATTCTGCGATTTCAAATGTAGGGCCTTGTCTGATTTGAAATGGATACGGTCTAGAGCCTTTTAAAAAATTTGAGATTTTTTCCAGTTTTAGAAATTGTTGTCAAAGTTTCTGGTACATGACCAAAATTGAAAATATTATGTCTTTCTTAAAATTATGCCATTTTTTTACTAGATCAGTAAATTTCCTTGGTGATTATATCAGATTTCAACAGATTTACAAATTATTTTTCTAATATTTTCCACTTGTACACAAAATGCTGTTAGGCCTACGGCTTAGTATCTCTGTTTAGTAAATTTAAAAAAAAAACTTATTTTATTTTAATTAGCATTATATCGAAAAACATACCTACTTCTTATATTCTAAAGCCTTTTGTCTAGATCGTTTTATTTTAAGACAATAGCGTGTATAACCTAATGATCGAGCACGAGTGTCGCAATGAGAATGTAATCGTCAAAGCCGCAGGTGCTTTGAGAAACGTCTTTAAAAAGAAATCGAAAATCAATTTCAATTCCAATTTATGACTGTACTCCACCAGGGGTTTAAATCACAGTTTTTGATTTGAGTTACAATATTTATGATATTTAAAAAAATGCAGTCAAAATGCAGGCATTAAATGTACAAAAACGAGCGCAAAGCGCGATAGCGGAACGCCCGCAAGAAATTTCTTGTTAGCAGTCAAATTCTCACAATCAATATAGAGATTTTATGGTGGCCTCTATAAACAAAAACAATTTTCTGGTCTTTTTCCGGTTAACCATTCTTCCGAATCATAAAAAATAAGAAATTAAAACTTTCATACATAAAAAAATGATCAATTTAAATATTAAACACTTACTACAATATCGGAGATTTTAAAGCATCAGATTTCTGAATTTAAAGTATTCAATATTGAAAGTAAATGATTTTTAATTTATCAATTATTTATCAAATTATTGTATCAGACTTTTTTCAGGCATATTTCAAGGAATTTCAAGGAATACTGTCAGATTTCATGTATTTTTACAAGATTTTAATGGATTTTATACTGTTTTAATGAATTTAAAATAAATTATTCACAAAAATTGAAGGATTTTAAATATTTGGAAAGATTTCCAAATATTTCAAGGTATTTCCATAGATTTCAAAGGATTTGAAATAGTAACGATTTTAAATGATTTTAAAAATGTAAGTAGATATAATATTTTTAGAGGCCTAAAACCAGTGTTTTATGTTAGAATCCGACAGAGGTCTCTGTCTATTAGATTGTCGATAAGTAGAGAAACTACTATATCGCAATCAATTTTTATAACATAAATTCATTAAAAACCCGAAAATCTAATAGACAGAGACCTCTGTCGTATTCTAACATCAAACACTGGTATTAGCCCTCTAAAAAGTATTCTAACTAATAACCAGTCTAACCGAAACTCTGTTTCAATAACTCTGTTTCAAATTTAAATTGATAACTAACCTTAAAATAATAACATCTATAAAAAATAATTTCGATCGAAATTCAGGAAACACAAGTTCTAAAATTTTCACTGCCGGTGCTGCGGTGGCGCAATTGGCAGCGCACCTCACATGTAATGAGGAGGTTGTTGGTTCAAACCCAGCACGCAGTGAATATTTTATAACTTAATTTTCTCGCGTTTTTAATTAATTTCGCGTTATAAAAATTGATTGCAATATAGTAGTTCCTCTACTTATCGACAATCTAAGAGACAGATACAGAGAATTTCAAAGTAATTTTTAAAGTTTTTAAAGAATTTTAAATATGAATCCATTTCCAAAGATTTTAATTATTTAAAAAAAATCACGCAATTTCATGAGGTTTTAAAAAATTCTCTGGAATTTCGGAAGATCTGAAAGGACTATTATAGGACCTATCATGTTATAGGATATTTAAAAAGATTTAAAGGTATTTTTAAAGGGTTTTATCACATTTACTAGGATTTCAATGATATTATATTTATTCATTCTACATGTATATCTTTTCAAACTTTTTCATTTTATTTCACCTTTCCCCGTTCCCCACTTAATACTAAAATACAATCTGTAGGAGTATCAATAGAAATATTATGTTAATAATATGTTAATGTAAAAAGAGTTTCAGTCCCCTTAACATTACTACAACAGTGTCGCATCGTTATTATGTTCCTAATAATACTTTCAGATCACCTTTTAAGAAAACATCACTGACTGTAGAGTCACAAAATTATATGCGACACCTATCACCCAATTATCTTCAACATCTAGTCCAGCAGTGAAGGAGGCTGATATTCTCATATTGAGGTTGTCCCAGCCCATTAGCCTTTTTTTTCCAGGTTCTTGGAACTTGAATAATAAATTGCACTTGTAAAACAAAAATAGATATTAAACTGGGTATTCACGAAGCCGACACAGTACGCGATGGGTCCAGCTCAGAAGCGGATACTCCTTCAGATCATATTCAAGATCATTCTCCCCCCCCCCGTCTTTGTTTTATCCCTTTTCCCTTGTCCTTATCAGTTTTTCCCACTCTCTCACATATTTACAAAGTTCTCACACTGGCTCCCGACCCAAGATTGCCCAGATTGACTCCTTATACCCGAGATTACTCAACCTTTCCCACTCATCTCGTAAAGCTGCTTTCGCTGCATCACAGTTCAAAATATGTTGTAAGTTCTCTTGCAACGACCCGCATATCCTGCATTTTACTTCTAGGTAACCTTTATTTCCCGCCTTTCCGATGTTACCACAGTGCATTCTTGCCCGTGTGACCACCTCCCACCTCCCACCTCCCTGCCAATAAACTTATAGCCTGGATTGAAACTGGATTTCTGGATTCTATCGATGTCTATTCTTTTTTCTCTGTCCTTCCCCTTCTTTAGATGCTCCACGAATTTTTCCTCGAATATTTCACTCTCGAAGATTTCATTCCCCATAAGATCTAACAGTTCTGCGCCCCCTTTCCCTTCTACCGCTTCTAATAACTCCCTCCCACAACTGCACAGATTTATGTTTCTAATCACCCTAAGTTCTTCTTTCACACAGACTTTAACTGATCTATTTCCTCTAGGTTGTAAATTCTACCAGAAAACGCGAGAACCCTACGTTTTGTCTGAAAATATAGGCTTTCTTTCCTCCACAAGTAGTCAGGTGTATTTCTAGTGACTCCCATCCCTATTTTAATTATCTTTCCCTGCAATCGTTCCATTTCATCCCTTCTATATAGTCCCCAAATTTCCACTACATACGTAGTCCCAGATTGTCCTAGTGCATTTAAAACGTAGAGTCTACCTTTCAATGTCCTCAGCTCTGTTCTCGTTATTAACCCCCATGCTTGAATTCCCTTCCCTGACATCTTTCTAATATGATTCCAATAAGTGTTTCTCGAAGAGAATCAGACTCCCAAGTATTTAAAGCTGTTGACTACCTCGATTTCCTTACCGTAAATCATCCACTCCTCCCTGTTTTTTCTTTTGCCTCCCTCCCTGAATAAAACTATTTTCGTTTTATCTACGTTAATATCCAGTTTGTTGTCCTTTAAGTATCTTTCTCCTGCTCTGAGCATACTGCTTAGTTCTGCTCCATTATCAGCAACAACGACTGTATCATTAGCTTCACATTCCTCTTCGATATAGTCAATGAATGTTAAAAAGTGCTGGACTGAGGGGACAACCCTGTCTTACCCTCCTGCCTATTGTTAACCTGACTGTGATTCCCTCTCCCGTAATTATCTCATTCTCTGTATTCTTATATATGCTCTTTACCATGTCATAAAATCTTCCTCTAATTCCTTTTTCCACAATTTCCCCAGGAGCAGGTCTCTGTCTACTGTATCTAAGGCTGCTCTCAGGTCAATGAAGACTGCATACAGCTTTTCCTACCTTGTTTTTAATTCTATTGTCCACTAGTGAATTTAAAATAAATATTTTTTCCCTGGTCCCTCTCCTTCTGAAACCCCTCTGACTCTCCCTCAGTTTACCTTCCTTCTCTAACCAATTATTGAGTCTGTCTGTAATTATTCCCGCTAAAATTTTGTAACCCAAATCCAACAGTGCTATTCCCCCATAGTTCTTGACATCCTTTTCGTCCCCTCAATTGTGGATTGGGAAAATCCGTGAGGTTTTCCAGCCTCCCCTCAGTATCCTTTTTGAATTATTACCCATAACTCTTTTTTCCAAATATCCGGAAGATTTTTGATGCATTCACCACTCAAAATCCTCGCCAGCTGCTTTTCCGTTTTTAATTTTTTCAACTGCCGATAGAAATTCTCTATATTCAATGTCCTTATCCAGTGCGTCTATTGCCACCCATTCTTCCATTTTTTCCCAATCTCTATCCTCATCTCTTTCTATTTTGGTCCCTCCCATTAAGTTTCCCATATACTGCAGCCAGTCATCACTTGGGATATTTGTGCCCTTCCTTTTCCGTTTGCTACCAAATGCATTTACATATTTTCAGAATTCCCCCATATCCATGCTCTCTCTAATTTTGTTCATTTTTTCTTCAGATATTTCTCTCAGTTTTTCTTTCATTATGTTTTTCATCTTCGTCCTTTCTCGTTTGAACTCCATTTTCATATCCTCTCCCCCATTTTTCAGGAAAATTTTTAATAAGTTGAATGTCTTATATCTCTGAACCTTATATTCCTTACCCACCCAGTCATACTCATTCGGCTGCGAGCCTCCTACTTTTTTATCATCCCTAATTCCCTGGCTGCTTCTTTGATGGTTTCTTTTAATCTTCTCCACCTAAAGTCCAAGTCCGTCACATCTTCTACTTCTTCCACCCACCTTTCCGCCAGCATTTCCTGATCAGCTATTGTTTACTCTCTGTCCCGTATTAACTTTTCCCTGATTTCTCCCCTCCTGCGCTCCGAATGGGTTCCTTCTCTGACTGGTTTGCCGCCAACTGTAGTGGGGCTCCCTTTCGCCCCTGGGTCTCTTATTTAAAAATCCAACTCGCAGGCGGTCAGAGTCAATTGTGGGCCAAATGTGGATTTTACTCAGGACACCATCTTTCCCCTCACGTGAGACTAAATCAATTGCCAAACCACCCCCCTCTCCCTGCTCTCTCACGTAAGTAATGGCCCCCACCCAATCTCCTTTGAAAGCTCCATTTGCTATAATTAAACCTTCTGAATCACAGAAATCTATCAGTCTCCTTCCCTCTTAGTTCACTTTTTGATCTCTAGATTTTCTCAGGAACTTTTCATCATCATCTCCCGCTTGTCTATCACCCACTCTCGCATTTAAATCAACGACAACTGAGATCTCTTCTGCTAATTCTCTTCCGCAGTTCAATTAGCTCATCCTTCCTCTGATGATAGAATCACAGTAGTTACGGACGCCTCAGATTTTGCGATGGGCGCCGTTTTGCAGTAATTTACCAGAGATTCATGGTTACCTCTCGCATTCTTTTCTCAGAAGTTTAACTCAGCACAAGAACAATATAGCGCTTACGATCACGAGCTTACTGCTGCATTTGAAGCTGTCAAGTACTTCAAATATTTTCTGGAAGGTAGAAGATTTGAACTAATCATTGACCATAAACCTTTGATTTGTGCCTTCATGCAAAAGTCAGATAAAGCATTTATCTCCTCGACAAGTGCGGCAACTTTCTTTTATCGGTTAATATGCAACTAATATTCGACATTTATCAGAACTATTGTAGCTGATTCACTTTCGTGTATAGATGAGATTCGGTTGCCTACTGAATTCAGTTTAATCGAACTTGCTGAGCAACAAGAAACTGATGAGGATCTCAAAGAATTTCGTGATACTCCTGAACTTAATTCGAGTTTAAAACGATTTATATTCGGTTCAGACCAAGTGAGCCTTTATTGTGCATTCTCAGATGACAACTCGATACCTTTTATTCCTAGTTCTCTTCATCAACAGGTTTTTGAATTTTTGCAAAACCCAGCACACCCTAGTGCTAAGATAACTGATAGGACAATTCATCAACACTATTCCTGGCCCAATATGCACCGTAACATCGCTAAATTATGCAAAAATTGCCTTGACTGCCAACAGTCGAAAATTTCCGGGCACGTCAAATTAATTCCGAATAAGATAATAGCACCTGATGGGCGCTTTGACCATTTTCTAAAATAATATCAACGGATCAGGGTTCGCAATTTGAATCACGTTTATTTAATGGACTTTTAGAATTGTTAGGTTGTAAGCGAATTCGTATCACTGCCTATCATCCAGCAGCTAATGGCTTAATTGAACGATGGCACAGATCACTCAAGTCAGCGATAATGTGTCACTCTGACAAGGACTGGACTAGAGTGCTTTTAACAGTGCTCTTGGGATTACGTACTCGTGTCCGTTTGGACACTGGTGCTTCATCAACAGAATTTCTTTATGGTACGACTCTCACAATTCCAGGTGAATTTCTTATGCAAGAGTGCTTTCTACCCGAACCCAACTTGTTTTTGCTGGAATTTCGCGAATTTGCTGCGAGAGTTTAAACCGGCTCCGACAGTACATAAATATAAGAATCGTTTATTTTATTTCAAAGATTTAAACTCTTGCACTCATGTGTTTCTCTTAACTGGTGCTACCAAGAAACCCTTGGAACGACCATACAAGGGTCCTTACAAGATTATTGAATGAACCACTGATCGTATTTTTGTTATTAATGTGCAGCGTCTTAATAGAGAACCTCAAACCTGTATATTTTTTACCTGATATTCTTATTGACATTAATCCTACGAATGTAACAGATTGTGATTTTATACATGTTCAGTGACCTCCTCTTAGGACTTATGCCAGAAAACTAAAAAAGGTCACTTTTAGTCCTGAGACGAAGTCTGAATAAACTAAGCATTCGTTATGTATTTGATAAAATATTTACATAGTGTAAACACGAAGTTTTATCACAATAAGTTCACTCAGAAATCACCAACTAAGTGTCCGCAAAATGTTCTGCGTTTTTCTTATTATTAATAATGTTCTTCTTACTAATTAATCAAGTCACGTGTATTACGTTTCAAATGCCATCCTCACTCGGGGGAGAGTATGCAGGGTCTTGGTACCCTTGACCAAACTTTATGTTTAGCGAAAGACTACAAAGTTCTGTTCTTGTATTCCAGACGTTTATGGCGGAGCGAACGAGCGGGATTAGGGAGTTGCCTCTCAAAAAGTAGTCATTGGGCAACTATCATGGACGAAAGTTCGAAGGCACAAGCAATGTACTTATTTCATTAATAGTTGCTACTTTTTTATAACTAAAGTTTTTGACTATCACGGCCACTGAAATGCGGAGCAGGCCGCTAATATCTAGTATTCAATAATGTACTCATTAACCTACACCGCTAGACCCGTCGCTCCATCTAGCGGAACTCCCGTGTAATCACCATACACACTCTCCTCAACTTTACTGTCCGCCATATTCGTAACCTTGAGGGCAAGTTACTCACTTCCAGGATCACTCCGTTACTAATACAAAAAAACACTCCCCCGCAAAAAATTATTATCTCGCGTTCAGAAGACGCTTGGAAAACATCTCCAGTACAAAGCGCATTTCTAAATCAAAGATAACCGTCAACCAAAGCCAAAAATTTCAGACCGATGCCAAACTGCGACTGACTCGTTGCGATCGCAGCGCCCCTTCTAGGATTTCAATGATTTTTAGCGATTTTAAAAGCTCTCAAGATATTTCAATCAATTTTCCAGGACTTCGGAACATACCATCCAATTTCATAGAATTTCATGGATTTTTCAAACGGCATTTCATAACGAAGGTGTAAAGCGATTCTTCGGAAGGAAATTCAAGGTCTTCACCAGGCTTTTCAGGTCCAGAAGTCAAGTTTGTCCAGGTACAATGAATAAATTCTTAATTTTTTGCGAAAAGAAGGCATCTTTGAACACTTTGTGAATTCGTTGAAATCTCTTAAAGTACTTGACATCTTTGTGAAATCTTGAAATTTCTCTGAAATCTTTTGGAATCCTTTCAAATTTATGTAAAATTTTCGAAATTCCTTGAAATCCTTAAAATCCTTGAAATCTTAAAAAATTTTGTCCAATTTTTTGAAAACTTTTGAAATTTTTATGAAATCTTTGTGAAAGTTTTCTTTAATCTTTATTAAATCTTTTGTGCTCGTTTGAAATCATTGAAATCTTGTAAAATCTTCTGTTCGTTGAAACCTTTTGAAATAGTTTACATCTTTGAAATATTTGTGAAATCGGTAAAATTGCAGTTTAGGCCCTTTTCTTAAAAGTAGGGTTAGAAAATAAATGTCGGAATAATAGGCTTCCTTTTGGTCTAAAAGTTAATAAAAAATGAGCGGAAAGTGTAATTTTTTATAATTTGTTTATAAAAAAAGCA
>JAAAKG020081491.1:0-16776 GCA_010014905.2 Druon quercuslanigerum | reverse complement strand
AACAACTTAATATTCTTCATAGGAAATTTATTTTCTTAGTTAAAAATTAAAATATTTTGTAAAAATTAATTTTATTAGTTGAGAAATCTATCTTTTTATTAGTAAAAGGTTAATATTTTTGATTAAAAATTTAACTATTTAATTGAAAGTTGAACTACTATGTTAAAAATTCATTTTGTCAGTGACAAATCCATCTCTTTGGTTAAGAATTTAATTACTCTGTTAAAAATTTAATTTTTTGATTGGAAACTGATTATTTATAATTTAAAAATTAACTATTTGCTGATTAAAAATGAACTTTTTCTTGATAATGCATATTTTTCGATTAAAAATTTAACTGTTTCATAGAGAATTCATCTTTTTACATAAGATTTTAACTGTTTTATTACAAAGTTGTCTTTCTCGTTTTTATTTTTCTCTCTTGACTGAAAACTTTTTCTTATAAAAATGGTCTTTTTGGTTTGAAAATTCTTTTCTTTGCTAGAATTCTTCTATTTAATTGAAAATATAATTATTATTTTTGGAATTTTTTTAAAATTAAAGGTAATTATTTTAACTAAGAACATAAAAATTCTATTTTTCGTTTAAAATTTATTGTTTGGAATTAAAAAAATAACATTTTGGTTGTATATGTATGTATTTTATTGTAAATTCGTCTCTTTTTTAGAAAATTATACTTTTTTGTAGAATATTTATTCCTTTGGTTGACATTTCTACTGCTTTTAAAAGAATTTACCTTTCTGGTATGAAAATTCAACTATCTGGATGAAATTTGTTTTTGATTCCTGACTGAAAAATATTTTCTTGTAGAACTATTTTTTGGTTGAAATATCAACAATAACATTTTTTGCTAAGCATTTTTTCCTGTGGTTAAATTCAAATGTTTTTGACTTGAAATTCAAGTCTTTTCTTGATTAAAATATCTATTAATATATTGTTCTTTGATAATTATTATTTTGTTAAAAATTTACTTATTTAAAAAAAATCGATTATTTTTAAAAAAATTTATCTTTTTGTTGGATAATTCAAATGGTTAGATAAAAATTCATGTTTTTGGATGAAATTTTTTTTTAGTTAGAAATTCATCTTTTTTGGTAGCAAAGTTTTTGCTTCAAAACAATTGTATGTTTTGTTTAATTTTTCGCGTTTGTAAAATGAAATCGAAAAAGAAATTGTAATTAAAAATGAGGAGAGTTGTATTTGTGAATAATTTTCAAACCAGCGTAACATTTTTTTTTTAAAGACCCCTAAATTTAAATCGCTAAAATGAAAAATGATATTATTAAATAGAAAAAAAACTTGTTCTATAATTATCCCAAAGTAACACAATTTTTGATACAATCTTCGTTTTTTGTTTTTTTGAGTACGAAGAAGAAAAATGAAATTTTTTTTCCAGAATTATCCTGGTTGAGGTAATTCCAAGAACAGAAATTCATTTATTTTCATATATATTTATAGATTCGAGAAGTTTAGTTTTTTCAGAATTTAAAATTACCTGTCCATTAGAACAACCTCCTATAACAACATTTTCATTGTAAGGACAGATTGAGACTACTGTAACTTCTCTTGGCGATTCGAGAATTAGTTTTGGGGCTAAACAATCGTTGAAAGACCATACTAGAGTTTGATTCTTTCCTTTACTTGATCTTTGTATCTAGAAGAAAAAAATATTCACAGAATTATTTATAGATTTATAAATTATAATTTAGGTTTCGGTTTTACATAGGATTACGAAAGTTCTTTTCTTTTTTCACGAAAAATTTATGTGACTGTACTACAAATAATATTGTATTGATATTTTATTTTCGATAATTGAGAAGATTGCAGACATGGCTGTTTGAATATATTTTGCGCATATTCACGGAACACATATCTTTGATTTTTTTAATCAAATCATCAAACTGTTTAAATTCTGACCTCTCTTATTATCGGAAAAGTCTGCAGAATTTTTAAGTTATGCTATCAAAACGAATATCGAATCTCGCATCAGATTCGGCATCAGATTCAGCAGATTTAAAATTTTAGTTAAAATATTGCTAAAAAAGTGTATTTTTCGTATAAATTGTTTTTGTCCAAGGTAGGTAGAAAGATTGGAATTTAGTGATGGAAATGTTTTGATTTAAAATATTTTTTGAGGTTGAGATTGCAATTTTAAACCGTTTAAATTTTTCAAAGTCCAAAACAGGAACATTAAAAATTTAAATATCTAATTTACAAAAATCCATCATATTGAAATAATCTTAGTTCATGCTATATTTACCCCATTCCTACTTAACTGAAATTTTTCGTAACAACGTATGTCTACATGAATTGAGATATGGAGTTCAAAATGTTTGAAATTAAAAGAAAGACAATTATTAACGTTCTTTTGGTCCCAAAATTTAAAAATTAAAAAAAAAAAAATTTTTGTTGATAATTTTCGAAATTCTATATATGCAGGACTGCAAAAGCGTTTCTTAATGCCTTTTATATAATCGTAGCCTAATTTTTATGACATATTAAGGGTGTTGTGCAATTTTTTAGAATAAATTTGTATATAAATTTTTTTCACATACTTTACCTTTTGGTATAATAATGAAAACCTTATAAATTGTTTTCAATTATTTTATGTATTGTTAATACTATTTTTTTTAATCAACAAAAATGTTCTTAATAAATATAAGAAAAATTTTAATGATACTGATAAATTCGTATCGACAATATCTACAAGTATATTATGTAACCAACCCCATTAAATTTCTCATCCAAAATTTTGCTAAAATTGATGTAAACCCATACTGCCTTCCTGATGAAGAAAATTAAAAACTGTGTTTTCATCAAAAATGCGTTTTCTATATTATTGGATTCATTATGAAAAAATTTACTTATGCTTATCATGATTAAAAATTGTAATTACTTTTTGATAAGAATATCTAGAGTGTTTTTTGAGAATTACAGTTTGCGGTCAAACTATGCAAAACAAGAAAAAAAAATGAAAAGAAAAAAATTATTTGTCCTAGAAACGTCTAAAATTTGTTATTATTTATTTTTTGACAGGATGCGCAGTTTTTTTAATCATGTTAAATAATATAAAGAAATAAAAAATTGAACATCGGGAAAACGATAAAAATAATAATAATAATAATAATAATAATAAATAATAAAAGTTGTTTTTATAGAAAAAGATAAGCTGGTTGCTAAAAAAAAATATTTATTTATTCAGGACGCGCTTTTTTGTCTTAATCATAAAAAATAAAATTAGAGAAACATTAAAATTCTTGGAAAAATGACACAAGATATGAAGTAAAGATTAAAAGGCAAAGATTGTTCATAAAAAAAAGATAAGAAAATTTGCCCCAAATTATTTTTTAAAAGAAAGCGTAGTTTTTATTTTTATCCTGAAAAAAACAATAAACAACTATAATTTAAAAAGACACAAGATTAAAAAAAATAAATAGACAAAATATGTTCGTGAAAACAAGATCGACAAATCTGTTATAAATGAGTTTTCGATAGGATGCGAAGTTTTTATTTTCGTCACATAAAATAACATTAGAATAAACAATATTTTTTAGAAAAAGGACACAAGCTAAATTATATCTATAAAATTTGCCTTGAAAATTTCTTTTATAGGACGCGCGCTTTTTTAAATTGTAAAAAAAGGCAGTGAAAATAAATCTGTTACAATATCAATGTACATTATAAATTTTGTATTGATTATACTTTATTGAAATAGTAAATTTTATAGGGTAGCTGCGATTGAAGAATAATGGCAATTAAGGAATAAATATTAAAGTAATAATACAAAAATTTTGTATGTATAATGATATAAGATAATTGAACATAATATAGAGAAAAGTGCGCATTTCGGACAAATTTTAATTGAGCATGCAGCCTGAGATACTTTATGAGAACGTATTAGTTTAAACGAAATGAGCTTTAACAAACGAGAATTCACAGTGATCAAGCGAAAGTTGTTGATAGCCATAGGTGTAAAAGTTATATATAATCTAATGCAAAAATTTATGCAAAAATGTAGCGGAAATTTAATTTTTTGTACTAAAAATACCAATCTGAGTCGGAAAATACTATCCTAATCCAAAATTGTTAAAATATTATCAATCTTGTTCAAATGATGATTTTTGGTTTACAATTCGTCAACTACAAAGTCTGATGAATTTCGATTTAAAATCTCAATTTTCGGTGCAAAATGCTTACAAAAGCGAAAAACGTACATTGCTGAAAAAGTTTAAATCTTTGCAGTCTAATCATTTCTGATAAAAAAAAATATTTCCGGTTTTATAAGCTGACTACCAGTTTTTACACTATAATTATTTGAAAAAATTCTAATATTAAACAAGAAACACTATCGTTAAACCTTTTTAATTTTTACAATAATGTATTAAGTAATTCAAAGGTTTTAATGTAACCTCGAAAGTATATTAAAAAGCACAAATATTTCTTAATTCGCATGAGGTTTTAAACAAAAAAGATACCGAGATTTTGAAGACATTTTGTTATACCACCTTTTTTACTTTGACAATGATAATTATCATCAATAGTTTATTATTTATAAATTTTTTCAAATTGTAGATGATAACCTTGGTTTTAATTTGATCTAATCCGATTTTGAATGAAGTGTTCCTTTTGGAATTAATCCAACCTAATCCAAGGTGAAACGAAGATTTCTATCCGACTGAATCCGACCCTATTCGATGTTGAAACAAGGATTTCCGTTTGATAAAATTCAAAATTGGATTTGGTTTCAATATGCATAAATCTGCATTTTCATTGTATTCCGAAAATGTATCTAAAACACAGAAAAGGTAAACTTTTTCTTTGAAAAATCTACAAATTTATTTATGCTAAGACAGAATTGGTATTGCCAAGGATTGACAGGTTGAGGTTTGCATCAATTTGTGATTTATTTTTAACGAAGATGATTGAAAGGTGGGCTCGAATTTATTTGGATTGGGGACACAGATTAAAAAGGATCGAAAGGTGATTTAGAATTGGTTTCTGATTCATTCGGATTGTGGCAAATGATTAGACAGGATTGAAAGGCGTTCGGATTGATTCGGATTGCGATTCCGAGTCGAAAAGTGTGTTGCATTGTGTTCGCAGATTCAAAACTATGTTCCTATTAGACGTTGGGATTATTTCAGATCGAACTTATTGTTCCTAACGGATTAAAAAGGATTTAAAGTCGTTCAAAATAATCTTGAATTGGACATCGGATCGAAAAAGAATGAAAGTTTGTTCGCTTGAGTGTCGTAATTATAGGGTTCGGTGTCGGATTCAATAAGACTTATTTAATTTAAAGCCAGATTTATTCAGATTAAAGTTTAAAAATACTCATCAATTAAAAAGGATTCAGAAGGAATAAAATATCTTTCCGTCTGGGTCTCGTATTCGTTCGAATTTACCGTTTGGATTTAAGTGTAAGTTCGGATTGGTGTTAGATTAATTCGGGTTTGAAGCACGGATTTAAGTGTGTGTTCCGATTCATTCGGATTGGAAGCATATCCACGGATTAAAAAGGATTGCATTCAAATCTTGAGATTCATTTGGATTGGATTTGAAGTTGACGACTAATTTAAAAAGGATTGAAAACTTCCTTCGGATTATATTGGAATAAAATAGTTTGTTTTAGATGCACATTCCTGAATGATTCGGAAAATTTCACATTGGTACGGAATGAGTTTCAATCAGAAGCATTCGCCAAGGGAAGTTTATCTATCAGGAAAGTCGGACTTTTTGGTGGATCATTCCTGAATCCTGACTCAGCAACACATCTGCACAGATGTGTTTTTGAAGAAATATTTATTTAAGAATGGTACTTATCTTTTTAAAAACTGTCATACGTTAAAAGGTACAAATCGGCGTGTCTAAATGACAAGGTTTCATCTCGGGGAAACGAAATAAAAAGGTGATATCTCGTAGAGATGAACTGAAAAGGCGCTAGAGAGTAGAGGACGCTGATGTCCACAATAGAATTTATATGGCATTTCGAAGCTTCGAGAATTCCGCACGTTAGTTAGCACCTTTTCACTTTGTCTCTACCTGTTAGCTCCTTCTTTTCTGGTCTCTCCGAGATGGAAGCTTGCCATTTGGACACGCCGAAATGTGAAGGCGTTTCATTTAATTTAATACATATCTCCGTTTGCTTCAAATGTAGTTGTGTATAGCTTCTTTATCAGGACAGCAGCATAGTTCTTTGCAACAATATCTTTACATTTTAGTAAATAATAAAAGAAAAATAGACTGTAAATTTAAATATTATAATTGTTACTTAAATTAAATCTGTGTTAATTAATGTCAAGAATATTGCTCTATCTGAGGAATATTGCTATATATTTGAAACATAAAATTTCATCATAAAGACCCTCTAAATTCGGCATAGTGAACAGTTGAGCACTTGCTGAAGGATACCACTGAAGCTGAAATTGCCCTTAAAATATGTTTTTCTGTAATAATAAGATAAGATAAGCTCTTTATTATACCTCGTTATTAGGTTTAGATCCAGTAAACTTGGTACTTTTGGCATAATCTGTGTAGGAACATGCTGCAATGCCAGTCCATAATGGATGCCATGATAGGTCGTTAATTACCTTATCCAAGCAGAAATTACCATCATAATAACTTTGATGTTCCTTGTAGTCGAATGTCATCATTGGCTTGCTGTTTTTTTCAGAATGCATAAATTTGGTGTAATCACTCGTGTGGAGATCCCAGGATGCGTTCAACAGCAGCTACGTAAATTGATTTTTTGATGTGACTATAGGGGAAACTATGCAAGAGTAGGTCAGTTTGTAGAGTAGGTCATTTGAAGTTATCAAAATTTTTCAAAAAATTTCTCAAAGCTTTTTATCACTTTAACACAATTAGTTAGTTAGTTAGTTTGTATTAATAGCAGCAAACATCTGGTTGAAGAGTTTTCATCGAGATAACATTTTCTCTTTGTAGTTTTCTGCTATGTAATCAAGTTTGGAACTTAGTGAATAATATTTCCGAAGACGCGTGATATCCTGTTTTTTATTTATAATTATTGAATAACTTTTTATTTTCTCGATCAACTTTGTGACGAGTAGGTCAGCAAGAGTAGACAATTCACATAATTACTTAGTTAGGATTGGTATCATTAAATGAACTGAAAAATAACAATTTCCCAGCATGGTTAAAGATGCCTTCCTGACAATTTTGTTAGGGTTTGTGAGAAATTCATCTTAATAACCTTTTGTTGTCACTGGGATCAGAATATGACAATGAATTTTTAATAACTGTACAAAAATGAAAGTGATTCATCTATAACTTTTTCACCAGCTGTGAAGATCTATTCTTCAAAGAGACCTGTAAAAAATTACTTCGAGATGGCTTGTTAAAAATATTTAAATCAACGAACTGATTCATTTTTTCAATTGTGTTCGGGGTAAAATAGTTTTAAAAAATTAGCTAAGCTTTCTAGTAGGGTTATTTTTCTTCAGAATCATTTTCTATATAATATCTAAAATCTATAATATTCTGTACAATATCTAATATCAAAATTGCAGTGACCTACTCTTGCATAGCTTCTCAGATCAGAACTAATAATGTACATTCGACCGTTTGTGGATGTATCTATTATTGAGCAAAAAAAAATAAAGTTATTAATTCGAAACTAATATTTTTGAAATGAATATGTATATTTTACGTTAGACTTACTATGTTTCCTTGATATTTCTTCAGTTAATAAGTTTTTCATTTTTTCATTACTTAAAATACAGGGACTAAAGAAGAGTCCTGTAAACTTTTACAAATTTGACATTACAACTACAATTGTTTAATTTATATCATCAGTGGAGTGTTTAACCTTTATAATTTATTATTATTTAGAATGCTTTGAATTATTATAAGTGTTTTATGGCTTTTCGATTTGTAAATATTCAAAACTGTAAATTCAAAGATGTTTTGTCTTGTTTGTCAGCGTTCCGCTTCCATCTTTAGAGATTAGATTATTTTCAAATTGGGATGCTTTAAAATTAAACAATCTTAAATTAAAAGCATATATTAAAACTGCTTAAATTAATGTTTGCAATTAAAAAATGTTACATTGAAAAAATTAAATAATTGACTAAATCCTAATTTAAAGTCTTGGATAAAAAACGTCCTGTAAATAAGGAATACCATTGAACGGGGCAACTTCGGACATTTGAGGTAAATTCGGACAATGCTAAATTCTCTAAATTAAAAGGATAAATTACGGAAAACTCTTCCAAAAATCGAAAATTAGTTTGAGCCTTAACTGAGTGTGGATTATGGTTAAAATTACCCACCTTTAGTAATTTAAACTATCAATTTAGGAATATACGAATTTTCCCCACACGCCCGAAATTATCCCGTTTGGTAGTACTGAAAATTGCACATTTTCAAAGACTTAGAGGGTGTAAAAATGGATTACTACTGTGCATTTAAACCTGAAAATTAATCAATGTTACAGTTAAAATTAATTATTTACATGCTTAACTAACAATATAAGTTTAAAACTAAATATTTTTGAATTATAATATTAAAAATGGTACAATATTAAATTGATGGTCTTGAAAAGGGATAAAACAAGCTTTAAAAACCCAAAATTACACATTTTTATTTATTTTCTATTTAATTAAGAGTTGCAATGCAAATTTGTTAGATTCCCTGAATGCCTAAAAACCTATGAATTCGTTAAATTCTCCGAAATCCATAATTTCTCTGAATGCCTGAGACACTATGAACTCCTTGAATTCTCTAAAATATTTTATACCTCGAAATTCCTTAAATTCTTTTGATATTCTTAATTTTTCAATCGTTATGAAATTCCTGAATTTCTCTGAATTTCTTGCGATTTTTTGAATTTTCTAAAATCTTGGGTTTCTATAAATTCACTGAAATCGTTGAATATTCTTAATTTCCTGAATTACTTGAATATTCTAAATTCACAAAAATCTTAAACTTCCCTTAATCCCCTGAATTTCCGGAATATTTTGAATTCCTTTAATTTCATAAATTCTCTAAGATCCTTAAAATTTCTTTATTCTCAGAATTTCTCTAATTCCTCGAATACATTTAATTCCTAAATTCACTGAATTCTGTAATATTCTCAAATATTCTAAAATTCTTTAATTTTTCAAATATTCTGAATTTATAAGACTTGAATATCCTTATTTCCTTGAATAGTAGGAATAATGTTACGTCCTCAATTTCTTAGATATCCTTAAATATTCTGAATTCCCCGAATTTATTTTATATGACGAATTTCTGAATTTGTAGAATTTTTTTGTGCCCTTAAATATTTTAATGTCCTGAAATTATTCGAATTCTCCGAATATCCTAAATTCATTGAATTACCTGAATTCATATAATTTCTTGAATTCCTTCAATTCTTATGAAGTCATCAGAATTATTCGCATTATTCTAAAGTTCTTGAATTTCAGGAAGTTCTCAGAATTCAGTCAATTTTACGAATTAAAAGGATATAAATAATTCTAAAAATTTAGATAAATTCAAATATATCTAAAAGAGTTTAACAGCGTTTTGAACAATTTAAAAGAATGAGAAATAATGAAAACTTAATTTTCAATTTCTCAAGATCCTTACTATATGAATCTGTAGAAAATAAAAAGTTTTTCACTTAAAAATAAAAAAATGCCTCGCAGTTTATTATGTCCTTAATTCCTCAAAATTTAAAGTTTAACACTATAATAAGAGTGCTTTTGCTGTATATTTTGTACATTATTAGCTCGTAATGTATTGTTTTCCGTGCGTTATACCACGCTCATAATAATGCTATATTTTAAGAAACTTTTTTTATGAAGGACACAATGGAAATGATTAAAATAAATTTTAAAGAGGCTTCTTAAAATTAATTTACAAAAGTGTTAATACGATTCTTTTTTAAAAACCTTTCTTAACATATTTTATCATAAATATTGATTTCTTAATTTCCTGGCTAATCTGGATTTCACAAATATTCATGTAGTTGCAGCTGGAAAATTTTTCGTATCGCGCATGTTTTTTGTGGGAAATATATTTTTTTGTATGCAAAAAGGACGATGAGAGTCAGAAAGATGTGGCTTCATAGTGGGAAAGATAATGCTGGACAAAATGAGAGCACGAGAAAATCTATTACGCTCTTACTTTATTATGGCAGAGGGAAAAGAAAGAAAAAGGGTGTCAGTTTCCGATTTACAGATTCCACGTGACTTTACTTATGAAATTCAGCTACATGGAACTTGGAAAGGAGAAACTTCGCTTTTATTCTTCTAGAAATGCAGGAAAAAAGCAGATGAAATAAAAAAGTTGAATTCAAATGTTTTTTTTCAATCAGTAATGGGAAGTAATTTTGTTTAAATCGATTCTTTTTTTGTTTATGAAAGTGGTAACAAACTAATTTCTGTAAATATTTACATTCGATATATAGCTCACAAAATTTTTTTATGACAATTAATACAGTTTTTGTTTTTGCAAATATTTTTTCATTTTCACTATTCAAATCATCGCTGATAGTTGTTAAAAGACTCTTTTGTACCAAAAATGTATTCAGCTGAATAGAAATTTAAGAGAAAATACACAGGGCTGTCACAGCCTAATTTAGCTTAAAAAATTGTTCAATATAGGCGCCGCGCGCCTACAAATAAGGTTTTAGAAGGCTTTTAACACGCTAAATAAGTAATTACAAACTTGACAGGTAATCTTCTTTACCCAAAGCCCCTTATTTCCCCTAATTCCCTCCCAAAATTCCTCCACTATCCCTATAAAGCCATACTATCGGTCATCTGTCTATCACTACTTCTTACTCTTCTACTTCCCCTTTCCTTATTTCCCCTACCTCCTTTCCCATAAATCCCTATATTTCATCTACGTTCCCTTTTCTCTAGTTCCACATTCCTGCTCATACTCATTTCGCCAGGATCCCTCCGCTCTCTGGCCGTCTTTTCCTTACTTCCCCTACCATCATTCTCTTTCCCTCTTATCACTTCCACTACTTCAATTCATGTTGCTTCGTATCATTTACCTTATTTACATTCTCTTTTTTTCTATCACTTCCCCTACTCCATTTGGTTTTCCTAATTTTCACTCAACACTTTCCTACTACCCTTCCTTGAAGGGCCTCTCCATCCCATCACTTTCTCTTACTCTCACTGATTCTCCTATCCCTACAACTAACCCACTTCTATAGCCCATCACTACTTCCACTCCTGGGAAGAATGTACAATTGATGGGCGGACACCAGATTAAAACTACAAGGGCTTCTATTTAGGGCTACGAAACCCTAAGAATGCAAAAGTGTCTAATTTCTATCTATCTCCAATAAATTCGTGTATTTCATTTTTTTCCCTATTCCAACCTTCCTTTCTCTACTTCCACATTCCTGCTCATACTCATTTCCCCAGGATCCCTCTGCTCTCTAGCTGTCTTTTCTTTACTTCCCCTTCTATCATTCTCTTTCCCTCTTATCGCTTCCACTATTTCATATATATATATAATAGTTCGTATAATTTCCCTTATTTATATTTTCTTCCCTCTCTATCACTTCCCCTACTCCATCTTCTTTTCCTGATTTTCACTCCATACTTTCCTACTACCCTTCCTTGAAGAGCCTCTCCATCCCACCACTTTCTCTTACTCCGACTGATTCTCCTATCCCTACAACTAACCCACTTTCTATAGCCCATCACTACTTCCACTCCTAGGAAGAATGTACAATTGATGGGCAGACACCAGATTGAAACTACAAGGGCTTCTGTTTAGGGCTACGAAACCCTAAGAATGCAATTGTCGGGTTAAAAATTAAAGTATCTTCGTAGGAAATTTACTTCTGGTTTAAAACTCGTATTTTAACGTTAAAAACTCAGAATAAAATCTTTTTTGTATAAAATTGAAACATATTTTTTGAAAGTTTATGTTTTCGAATAAAAAATTTATCTGTGTTAGTAGAAATTCCATCCTTCTAGGATGAAAATGCAGTGTTTGGTTGAGAATTAAACTTTTTTGCTTAAGGATTCAACTATTTCGTCAGAACCACTTTGTTAGGAAATAATTTTTTTCTAAAGATTCATATTTTTACTTGAAAATTCATCTGTTTGGTTGAAAGTTTATTTGTTTTTTAAGGACTGACCTTTTTTAATTAAAGCTTCAATTGTGGCCGTAAAAAATGAGCTACTTTGTTGCAGTGTTTTTTTAAATAAAGGTTTTTATCTTTGGTAAAAATGTAACTATTTTGATGACATTTTTTTATCGCTCACTATTCATATTTTATGGTTGAAATTTAATTTTGTTACAAAAAATTCGTCTTTTGGTTAGAAGATCCAACAATTTAGGTAAACCTTTTTTTCTTTCATGATTGAAAAATCTCTATTTGTTGAAAATTCGTCTTTTTAGTTGTAAAATTTTTGGAAAAAAATTAAATTTAATCTTTTTTGGTTGCAATATCAACTATTACACTTTTTTGTTCAGAGTTCATAATGAATTTATTTTTAAAAAAAGTTGCTACAGTGACTTTATCTTAAAAATGTGAATATAATGAATTTATTTTTAAAAAATTTTGTTACAGTGACTTTATATTAAAAATGTGAATATAATGACGTTATCTTTAAAATGTGACTATACTGCACATTTAATTTTATTCGAATGCAACCTAAAACACTAGTTAAAGATTTTTCTATTTGCTTTTTACTCTAGTTTTTATGTAAAATAACCCTCACGAAACAAAACATAGGAATCATTAAAATTAATAATAATTTATGCTAAAAAAATCGCGATTTTTAAAATGTGAGTTTTCCAAGAAAGCCCTCCAACGATTATTTAAATTTTGGGTGTAAATTGTCTGTATATCGAAACAGAATTTTATTCTGCAAACTGCTATGGAGTAAATACACTTTTAGGTTAAAATTCTTTAAAGCTCTCTAGGAGTGACTTAATCTTAAAAAAACGACTAAAAATAATTCAAATTTTTTCGGATAAGAGATGTCCTTTCGCTCTGCTGGGAATCGAACCACAGAGCTTTCGATTGCCGGACGGGTGCTTTCCCATTAAGCTACTAGAGACATCGAGAAATATTTTTTAAACTTCTAAATATATTCTTAAATTATTCAAATTTTTTAGCAAATTTTTTTTTAACAATCTGCAAAATTAGAAAAACTGCCTTAAAATGTCTCACATTCTTTTTTACAATTTTGGAAATCTTTTAAAATACTTACCTTAAATTAATTTTTTTAAATGAAAATTACTGTTTAATTTTCCTAGGAATAGTAAGAAAACGGTTTCATTCTTATAAAAAACATTAATTTTGAATCTTTTCTGAATTAAAATGTGTTAAATTGCTATTTATGTATCAAAAGTTAACAATTTCACCTACAAATTAAAAATTTTCAAAATGAAATAAATTAAATTGTAACGTTGACAGTTTTTAGGGCTTTGAAATTTTGATGATTTAACGCTATCTATTTCGAAATCTCCAGTTTTTAATATTTGATTAGAATTGCTCGTTTTATATGAACAGTCAAATATTGCTACCAATTCAATAACTGTTCTTTTTTTCAAATTGCATTTTTTTTATTTTAATAGGTTAAAAACGTTAAAATTTAGACTGAAACAGTATTTGAATAGAATTTTAAACTGAATAATTTGAACGTTTACATTTGTTCAACTCCTAAGGCTATAATACTTAAAGTATACTTCGATTGAACAAAATATCAAGTTCTAATTACAGTTGACTATCTAAAAACGTTTTTTATACAAAAAATTTAAATTCGAAACCTAAAACTTAAAGCAAGCTGAAATCGAACTTATTGTGAATTTGTATATAATAAATTAGAAAAGAGAAAAGATAGAAATATTTTTTTCAAAGTACAATAAGTCTTCATGTGATATGAAATTTGTAATATTTCAAGTTATTGGATAGATTTTTTTCCTAAAATTGTGGAAAATTCTGGATCAAAAAATAAATTCACTGTTATTTCGTGGGTTTTCTTGGTTATCAAAAATTCAAAAATCATCTTCTATTTTTTATTACAAATTATTCAGTTCGGTATGAACTTTTGATTATTTTACTTTAATATAATAAATTTATAAGTAAATAAATATTTTTGTATTTTTAATTAAAAATAGAAGATTCTCGTTCCCACTGATGTAATTTATTAAAAAAAATATTCAACCCAAGGCACGTTTATTTCAAGCAGGAAGGCCCTGTGGTATTCTTTTTGTAAGTAATGTCAGATTTTTATTTTCGATTCAAAATCTTCATTAGAAGTTGGCGGGCCCCTCCTCAGTAAGGTCATATTTTCTCACAAGCGCTATCATATTTTAAATTTAGCTTATAAGCGATTTCCAGATATACTTCTCTATGTATTTCCTGGCTGGTTCGACTCGCATGGAAGGCTTTCACCACTTATATTGACAGTGGCACCATCTAAAAGTAAGTCTCGAACTAAAATTTAATTATGTGTTGGTGCATGTATGTGTTTATTTTATTTGAATGTGCGTGCGAATTAAAAGAACAGAAAATAAACGAATTAATTCAAAATTATACAAATTGAAATCGAAAAATGTGCAAATACTGTTTTCTGCAACATTTTTCGGAATAAATTTGTACAATTCTGCATTAATTCTTCAATAAATAATGAAATATATGAAACATGAAATATAACTTTTTTATGACTTTTTATTCATAGTAAAATAGAAAAGAATGAAATCATTGATTTCATTCGTATAATGTGCAATATTTTATGATATGTGCGAGAAATGAAACGAGATTATAATTAACATTCTGTTGAAATGAGTGAATATAGCTTCACTACGCGACTTGAGATACCGACCAAATCACACCGACTTTTGTTGACGATAACATAACCTCACAAAACATTATAATAGCGGGCGCGAAAATTTTTGAACAAAATTGTACCCCCACTTCTGACTCTACAGTAGAGCCATCTAAAAGAAGGTGGATAACTACAAAAGTATAAGTGGTCAAAGTCTTCAATGCGAGTCGACCCAGCCTGTGTATTTCTGCGTTGCGTGCGAGCGTTTATATGTAAAGTTAAAAAAGGCGTATTGTGTATATGTGCATATCAGGACATTGGTAATAATATGCGCACTTAAGTGTATTAGTAGTGTTTACCTCTCTCACTGCAGTTATATTTTTTTCATCCATTCTATTCTTTCTAACGATGAGTCATAATTTGTTGTATAGATAATTTCAGAATCTCATATTGTTTCCACGAAAGTTTGAAAAGCTTATTTTACACGGAAAAAAGTACACTGTAAGATGTACAATTTCGAACAGTAAAGCTATGGTTTAAGGTGTACCAACTGTGAAATGAGCAGCGTTCACAGTATTGAATGCAATGTGAACCAGTAATCTGAAAGTATATACTAGTCAAAATACCATTTGTAGCAATACATAAAGCAGCTATTACAGTTTGACATTGTACAGTGACATGGCATTGGTACACGATGTTTAAATTACTGCTCGACATTGTAAGCCCAAGTCGAAATATAGGCCCTACTTTGACACTTCAAGTTAAGTATCGCCCCTACTTTGCGGCTGCTGATTCCACTAACTCCTGCGTAACCTCTCCTAAAGATATTTTAATTCTATTTTGCTTCTATGTAAGATTCAGCCCCTACATTGAAGGTCCTGCATCTATATTCTTGAATTTTACTAATATCTCCTTTAAAGCTCTATATTCTCCATAGAATATTCCAAAACCTCTTTTAAGGCTCTTAAATTTTAACGCATAAAATATCTGGTGTCGTTACCACAGTTTGTCAAAGCAAACAGTTTTAGTGGTTTTATGTAATAAATGTTAAATTGATGATATCGAAATGGCTTTAAGACAAAAGAAGTTTGCTCTGATCTGGTGGCTGCAAAAAAAAAGGAAAAATGCAAACCAGCGCTAAGATTTTAAAAATAGTTCTAAAGAACCCAGAAGCAAAAAACTCGAAAGAAGGTATCAGACACGCGAGAAGAAACGTCAAAAGAAAGAGGTAGGAAAGATAAAAATCTTTTGTATTGAGTATTTTCTGTGACACAAAAAATAACTACAAATTAGTTAACATAGATTCTGAAGAAATAGATTTTCCTTTCACTCAATTTCATTATGAATTGAAGAGTCATGAAATTGTATGATACTAAATAAACCATCAAAATAAAAAATAATTTTTAATGGGAAACATTAAAAATGAGGGAACTTTACTTTAAACTGACAAAAGTTATATTTACCAAAACTGTGATATTAAAACTTTTTTATAATCAAGCCCTTTAAAATTAAAATTATTTGTATTAGACTGAAATCACTTAAAAACTAATAATTTTTAAATTGCTAATTAAACTTTCCAAAATTCAACTAGTTGAATTTAAGTTTTACAATTAAAACCTATGAAAGGGAGAAGTTTAAAATCGAGCATTCAAGATGTAAATTTAGAAATCTAAAATTATTTTAACAATTTCAAATGAGTGGAATTATGCATTTATTGCTGTATCAATTTCAGTTACATAGTTAAATTTTGGCCTTTTTGTTATTTTCAACCTAGTTTTTATTTTTTTAATGCCAAGTCTTCCTTTAGAACTATTATTCATTCTTGAAAATTTCTAATAAAATATACAATAATAAGAAAAATAAATAATAAACAACTAGATTGCTGTAATATGATTCTATTTTTTTAAATTGTACAAATTTAAGCTTTGCAGTTTAAAATTGCTTTTTATTTTTAATTTAAAACCTCCGAGGATTAATCTAAAAATTAATTTAAGAAGAAACTTTACTTTCAAGGTATCGGATT
>JAAAKG020081480.1:0-16776 GCA_010014905.2 Druon quercuslanigerum | reverse complement strand
AAATTCACTATTGAATTAGCAAAAGAAAATAAAATCAATTTTCTAGATGTATCACTTACAATAGAAAAAAACAAAATTATAACCAACTATATAGAAAACCGGTTTGGTCAGGACGCTTTCTTAATTTTACTTCACATCATCCAATTAACAAAAAAATAAGTGTCATTTTTGGTCTTGTGGACAGAGCAATTAAATTATCTGATTTAAAATTTCACAAGGAAAAATTAAACATTGTAAAAAAGGCCTTAATAAAAAATGGATATCCAGAAAATTTGTTAAACTTGAGGATAGATGAACGTTATAAATTTATTATTAAACTTAAAGCTATAGATAAACAAACTATAAATTCTTAAAATCAAGATAACATTATCGTAATGTCATATATTAATCGTTGTAATGAAGAATTTCTTAGAATTTTCAACAGTAAGGACAATATTCGTATTGTTTTCTCTGTCTAAAATACTTTTAATAAATTGTTTTTCCGAGAATGAAAGATTTAATTGATAAAAATTACAAAATAAATACTATTGATAGAATACCATGTTTAAATTGTAATAAAATATAGATTGGACAATCGTTTAGTCATTTAGGTACCAGAATTAATAAACATAAAAAATCATTCGAAAATAATAAAGATAACACCGCTTTAGCTAAACATGCTTAAATAAACTCTCACAATCTTAATTTTGATATTAAAAATTTGAAAATTTTAATTTTTTTATTATTTTTTAAATTTTTACCATTAGCATTACTATTAGATTACCATTATAAATGACCTAAATAAAAAAAGAAAAAAATGTTATAAATTATAGAACAGATATTAAAAATTTAAGTATTATAGACCATAATCTTATTTCTCGTATTAAAATTTAAAATATATCATTTTTCCCGCTTAAAAATATAAATTCGTCTGCTAAACTTAACCTTAAATTTTTTTATACATTTTAACTTATAAGTGGCACATGTCGGTCTTTTAACTTTTATTAAAAATGTAACTCAAAAAACTATTACATAATCCAGGATTTATTCCTGAGATTATAAAAAGTTTTGCTTCACAATGTTTTTTAATTTGATGTAATAGTTACTATAATTAACGGTTTCTCTCCACAAATAAAACGATTTACATTTTTCATAAAATAAATTGTTTAATCTTTATCTATCTTCAATTTATAAATAAGGTAATTATAGTGTTCAATGAACTTTTGTATAAAGAAACAATGATTGAAAATATTTTATTTTTAATCTAAAAAATCATAGGTTGATACTTTTGTAACCCCTTTTCTCTATCTTCTCTAATTGCTAAACATTAATTTCCTGTACCCAAAACTTTTGTTATATTTTACTTTCCCCTTTACCCATCAGCCTTTTCAAACCTAAATTTTCCTAAAGGGCAGTATAAAAACAACGTTCTGCTATTTTGAATACTTTTTTTCACCCCTCCCCTTTCAAGTCAAAGATCAGCACTTAAAGCTTGAACCTCCGAGGGTGATGTCACAAAAACGAAAACCCACCCCCCTTATGAGGCCTAATTTTTTTGAGATGTTATTTGTTAATAGAATAAAATAAAACACAAAGTATACAAACATATACTATTTTAATAAACTTCACAGCCAAAAATGCATCACAATTGTTGAATTTTAAACACAAAATGAGAAATTTTTTCCAAAAAAGATGAATTTTTAACGATAGAGGTTAATTTTCAAGATAAAATATCAAATATTTTAGAAAATAGTTGACTTTAAAATCCCAAGATAAATTTTTAAACAATAAAGATGATATTTTGACCAAATCGTTAAACTTTTAAGAAAAAGAGATGAATTTTCAAGAAAATTATTAAATGTCCAACAAAAGATTTTAATTTGTATCCAGATAGGTGGATTTTTGAACTACAATGATGAATTTTCAACTAAATAGTTAAACTTGTAACTGTAACAGAAATTAATCATCAATCTAGCAGTTGCATTTATAACATAATAGTTTAACTTTTAAGAAAAAAAGACGATTTTGCAACTAAATAGTTGAATTTTTAAACAAATACTTGAATTTTTTACCCAAATTTTTATTTTGCAACAAAAATTAAACTTCAACCAATAATAGTTGCATTTTTAAACAAACTGGCTAATTTTTTTTAAACAGTTGGATTTTGAATCCACAAGGACGAATATTCTATTTAAAAATAACAACGGTCAACAAATTTAATAAACTCTTAGAAAACAATTGAATTTTTAACAAAATAATTAAATTTTTAACACAATAGTTCAATTTGAAACTAAAATAATAAATATGAGTAAATTAATTTTTTACGAAGATTTTCAGCTTTTAAACAAATAGTTGAATTTTGAATCAAAAAAGTTAATTTTAAGTACAAATGACTAGTTCATATTTCAAACAAAAAAGGATTTAATTTTAAATCAACAAAGGTGACTTCAACAAATAAAGAAGAATTTTTAAGAAAACAGTCGAGTCTCAATTAAAGCAGAATAATCCTTAATTAAAACGTTGCACTTTTTACCAAAAAAGAGGAATTTTCAACCCAAAAATACCAATTTACAAGAATCGAGTAAATTTTTAAGCAGAAATATTACTTATTTAAGAGACCAAACAAATTAAACAATTTTTAAAATTTTCCACACAAAAATGTTCATTTTCAATCAACTCGTTATCAAGTAATAGAATTTTCAACCCAAAAATATGAATTTTTAACAAAAATGTAATTTTTCAAAGCAAAAAGTTGTAATTTAATCTAAATGGAATGGAAATGGAATAGCTAAATTTGTAAGTGAAAAATTGATTTTCAATTAAAATAAACAATTTTTCAGGCAAATAGTTCCGTTTGCAACCAATCTTCAAGTTATAAAATAATCTTTTAACAAAATAGTTCATATTGAAACCAAGCAGTTGCATTTGTAATAAAGAAGATTAATTTTGTACCAAAAAAGGGAATTTAGAACGAAATGCACAATGTCGCAAACAATTTTTTGTCTTTATGTCTCCAAAGTATCAATTTTAAAATAATAATCAAATAGTTCCAGTTTACGTCAATGAAATTAATTTTCAACTTAAAAAGGATGAATTCTTAATATAATAGTTGAATCGACAATTAAATGGTTTGATTTTCAACTAAAAGAGATGAATTCAGAACCAGATGTACAATGGTATATTTGCCAATTTAAAAAAAAATCTAAATCTCTTTAAAGGTGAAGAAAACACAGAAATAGCACAAATAGTTTGTTCTGAATCTAGATTTTTTTTCTCCATTTTTTTAGGGTGTTATTATCCTGGTTTCGGAAAGAAGTCCGTCCGTCGTACTTTTTTCCAAGGAGGGGAAGAGTTCGTGGGGAGGGAGCGAAATAGGAGAGGGGAGACTTGATCAGGGGAAGTGGTGAAAGGGGGTAATGGGTGAAAGTAAGGGGAGGGGAAGTAATGGGAAGGGAGAATACGAAAAATAAGGGTAAGTAAGGGTAAGGAGGGGAAATGAGGAGAAGGGTGGTCTGGTGGAGAGGAAGTACGGAGTGGCAATATGAGCTGAAGTGTGGGTGAGGAGAGATAGTGAGGGGAAGTGAGGGGAGGGTATTGAGGGAAGTGGGGAGGGGTAAGAAGCTACAAGGAAAAGTGAGGGAAGGGGAGAATGAATGTTGTAACGGAGGAGGCAGTGAGTGGAAATGAGGCTAGAGGAAAATAAGGGGAAGCGTGAAACAGGAAGGCGAAGTGAGAGTAAGTACCCTAGCTGTCTCTCTCCCGTTACTTCCGCCACCCTCGTTTCACCTCCTGTCCCCTCACTTCCCTCACGAATAATCTGAAAAGATCTGAAAAAAACGAAAAATTTTCTTAAAAAGAATATGCAAAAAAAATTTTCAGGAGTCAGTTTAAACACTTTTAAATTCGTTTTTGAAAAACTAAACTAAATAATCTAAAAAAAAATCATTTAAGTAATTTAGAAGGTAAAAAAACTAAAAATCAAAGCATTTACTAAGATATAAAGGAATAGAATAAAATTAAATTAGGGACATTAATACGGACCGAATACTGTAAATAAATTTTCCATAAGATTAAGTCCTTTTCCAGCTTTTTTAAAATAAATAGTCATACACGATACTTTTTTTAACATCTCCTAGGATTTAGGCAATTTTCATATCTGTGGGTCGTTTCTGCAATTTCGTTTTTCGAAGCGGCAGAGCAAAGCACTTTAAACGAAAAATACTTTTTCTGGCCTAGGAAACAAAAAACTAATCTTTAACCTCAATTGCGACATATACGCTGGCACTAAAACACGAAATTGCACGAAATATGAAGTTGGCACACTGATCTTAAAGTTGGCCGCCTGCTTCCGGCTGAAAAAATCCTGCTATTGGCTGTAATCTGGCGCGCGATTCAAAATAAAATAAAATTAGGTCGATTTTAAATCGCGCGCCAATTTTTGACGAATAGCAGAATTTCTCACTGTGAAGATGGCGCCACTGTTTTCCTGTACTAACCTCCTTACAGATATTAACCTTTAAAGAAATATGGTTTTCATCGACACCATATTCACACACTAACGTGAATACAATCCATATTCTTTCGAAGACGTCATTTTTCTACTCCCTAGGGAGTAGAAAAGTACTTTCTATTCACACTGTGAAAAAAACGGAGTTGCGGGTCCGCTCCACAGGCATGAAAATAGGCCGAAATCATGGGGGTGTTATAAAAAATAATCTAAATATTAAATAAAAATAAAAGAGGAAAAAAGATTAAAATAAATAAATATTGTTAATGAAAATTTAAAATAAAACTAGAAAAAAGAAAGTGTTAATCGGCTACGAAATCCTCCCTTGAAGGCGCTCAGCGTCTACTTTTAAAATTTTTTCTATTATGCTTCAAATTGGCAGACTAAAGCTGAGTAATTTTTTTACATGTGTTAATTCTGCATTAAACATCGATAACATATCTTGAGCATGTATAGGATAAGTTTAGTAAGTAGTACCTCTAGTATGTAAAGTGAAGTTTTACTCTCGATGACTTTCACGTAAAGTGAGATAAACCCACAGCGAGTATTTAATGACTCCTAGCAAGTAATATGTTTTCGTTGATAAGAGTACATCTGGTTGTAATTGATTAAATTATAATAAATTTTTCGCGGTCTTCATCGAGATAAAACCCGCGCAACACGAATATCTTTCTCTCTTCTGGGAACCTCGATATTCGAAATATGTTTGAGAATTTGTATATAAAATGTAATATGAAATTTTATTGTCGAATTTTGCAAAATGAATTTAAAATAACGCGAGCCCTTGCTGCAGCCCGGTTTAATTTAATTTTCGTACACCACGTGCAATCATAAATTTAATAAAAAAATAAAAAAATAAAATTCTTTTCTGTTACCAATTTTAGTGGTGGAGGCTGTAAAAAAAGGATTTTTCATCCCCTATTTAAAAAAATGTTATCCCTTTTCTCGTTTCTCGGTAAAATAATAATTGAATTATTAGATCCCCATAAAAAATAAAACTATTTTTAGTTAGAATTTAAATTTTTTGGTTGAAAAGTATAGGAATATATTTTTGGTAATTATTTTGTCCCACTGAAATATTCACTTTTTTGGTTGAAGATTCATCTCTTTGGAGGTAAATTCACTTGATTTGTTCAAAATTCGTTTCAATCTTGGTTAAAAATTAATGTTTATGACTGAAAATTTAACTCTTTGATTTCTGATTGAAAATTGTTCTTTTTTAGTTAAAAATTCAACTAGTTGGTTAAAAGTCTATCTTTTTAAGTTAAAAATTGAAATTTTAGGTTAAATGTTGAACTCTTTCGTTAAAAACATATTTATTTTTTCCTAAAGTTTTATCATTTCAGTTAAAAACGTACCTATTTGTATAAGAGTTGAATTGTTTTCTTGAAAATTCTGTTTCTTTTTTGGAGGAAAGTAAATTTTAAATTGAAAATATGACCATTTTATTTTTGTTTATTAATTTATTTAATTTAATTTAATTTTTTTATTGAGATAGTTTTGCCAAAAATCAGGTAACGGGAGAGAAAAAATATTCTAAGACTTAAAATGTTATTATTAGTCATTGCTTATGAAAGGAAAAATATTATTTTGTATAAAAATATGTTAAAGCTTACTAAAAATAATTATTATTTTAACAGCAATCTTTGAGATTAATTTTTTTTTTTTCCTCGAAAAATTACTTTTTCGGGCATCTAATTTTTGACACAACATAAGTAATTGCTACAAAAGGAAAAGAATTTTAGAACCAAAAAGACGAGTTTTCAACAAAATGAGTTTAGGGGAACTTTTTTATTCAAGAGTGAAATAAAAATGTACACAAATTGTTGAATTTTTGAGCCAAAAAGTCGAATTCTGTAGAAAAAATTATTAAATTTTCAAATAAATTAAAAACTAATCTTTTCTAGTGAAAAAATCATGTATTTTGTTGAAAAATTGTCATTTTTAGTAAAATTCAACGTTGTTTTTTCTTTTCAAATGAAAAAAGTTTCGTGCAAATATCAACTATTACATTTTTTATTGATAGTTCATAATTCTAGTTGAAAATTCAACTATTTGGTTAAGAATGCATATTTTCGGGCCTAACATTCATGTATTTTATAGAAAATTCACTTTTTGGCTAAATAATTCGACAATTTGTTTCAAAATTAACGTATTTTGTACAAAATTCGTATTTTTTGGCTGAACATTAACCTTCTTGTTAAAAATAGAATCTAGAAAATAAAATAACATCATTTTCGTGGAAAATTGTTTTAACTAAATTTTTTACGACGACAATTTAAGGGACGCGGAATGGGTAAAAATTCGGAAACGTTAAAATTAGGAAGGTAAACAAAAAAATATTTATTACAGTAAATTTAAATAGCATATCACAATAAATTTATGCTCTATGTTAAAAATTGTTTTTAAATTACATAATGACAAAAAATAGTTATTCTTTCGTGAAAAATTTAAAATGACGGATAACATATGGCTGCTTGAATGTCGGAATAATTTCGAAATATCTATATATTAGTTAGAATAGAGTTTTGTTGACGTAATTCATTTTGTGTACGTTAAAAATTGTTTTTAACATTTATAATTTTCACAATAGATTTGTTTTATTAGAATAATAACCTTAAGTAAAATTAACTTTGCAATCGTTACATTTTTTATATTTTCACAAAAATTGTAAGAAAAGTACGTAAAACCTAAAACTTTCTGTTTTTTAGGTTAAGAAAATGATGTCATCCGCCATTTAAAATTTTTCACGAAAGAATAATTATTTGTTTATCATTATATAATTTAAAAACAATTTTTAATTTACAACATAAATGTATTAGGATATACTATTTCAATTTAGTGTAAAAAATATTTGTTTGTTACCATAAATAAACAATTATACACCTGCTAATAGATACATTTATTTACCATTTCGAATTTTTCTACTTTCCGATTTTTTCCTCTCCGTATATTTACTTATTCCTAATTGTTCACCCGCCTAATTTTTTGTTCTCCGCTTCTTGGGTATCCGAATAAATACCATTCCGAATTTTGGATTTCTGATTTATTCCTCTTTCCGACTTTTTGGTATTCGTAAATTGTACCATTATGTATTATAACCCATTCTGAAATTGTACCTTTCTTAATTTTTATGAATTCCTAAAAATGAGCGGGTCCCCAATTTAACGATTCAATTTTTGGTAGAAAACTTATATTTTGTAATTAAAATTCTACTAGTTGACTAAAAAGTTATCTTTTTATTAAAAATTTACCTATTTCGGTAGATGTTTCAACTATATTATTAAAAATTAAATTATTTAATAAAAAATTTTAATATTTTACGGGAAATTTGCTTCTTCATTAAAAAATCATTTCTTTTTAAATGGATGTTTTTTGCAGAAAATTCGTCTTCATTGGCAGAACATTTACCTTCTTGGTAAAAAATAAATCTAGAATCGGACGATAAATCTTTTTGATGGAATTAATTTTGGTGGATTCACCTTCTTGGTGGAAAAAAGAATCCAGAATCTAAAAGTAGAATATTTTTGATTGAAAATGGAAGTATTTTAATTGTTTACATTTTGTAACTGAAAATTTATCGTTTCAATTTCTAGTTGAAAATTCTTCTTTCTTGTTTGAGAATAAACGTTCTTATTGAAAATTCATCTAATTTATTTCTATTTTTCTATTCTATTTTTCTAAGGATTTAACTATTTTGTTACGGATTCGATGTGTTTTGCTAAATGCAACGAATTATTGATCAATTTTTACTGAAAATTAATTTTTTTTAACTGAAAATTTAACTACTTAATTTTTAGTTAAAAAATTACACAGGCCAACATGGTTTTGTTGTTGGAAAGTCGAGGGTCATTTTTTAAGTAATTTTAAACGTAGAATCTGAATCCGGGATCAGAATGGGTCTATCACGTCAAGATTTTAAGATATTTGAGGTTATATACACACAAAAATGGCGTTTTTGGTTACATTTGAGGTGATGTACAGAAGACAGCAAATTTTTTGGAATTTTTTCTTTGGTTGTATCATTTAGTACTGCTCTTTCCCTTTAATTTGAGAGCCGCAGAGTTCAATTACTATTTTTCTTTACCTAGTTACGCCAATTTGAAATTACGAGATATGTCCCATTATGTCTTGAGCATTTGCTTTAAACACTTTGAGGCAGACATTTTCCACTGGGTGTTTTCAATTGAAAATTTATACTTGGAGGTGTTCGGGGTTGTTGATTACGAATCTGAAGTCGAGATATTATTTAAAGCAAATGCTCAAGACATAATGGGACATATCTCGTAATTTCAAATTGGCGTAACTTGATAAAGAAAAATGGTAATTGAACTCTGTGTCTCTCAAATTAAAGAGAAAGAGCAGTACTATATGATACAACTAAAGAAAAAATCTTAAAAAATGTTGTGTCTTCTGTACATAACCTCAAAAGTAGCCAAACACGCTATTTTAGGTACATAACCTTAAATATCTTAAAATCTTGATGTGATGGCAAACTCTGACCCCGGATTCGCATTCTACTTAAAAAATTACTTCGAAAATGACCCTCCACTTTCCTACAACTAAATGCCTGTGATTATTATTCTCAGAAAAAATACAACTATTTGACTAAAAAGTCGTCTTTTTCTAGAAAATTTATCTTTGTAGGTAAAGAATTCAGATATATTGTAAAAAAACTGAAGTATTGGCTTAAAATTTGAATTATTTTATCAGTAATTACACCAACGTCGGAAATTATGAGATCAATTAATGCGAGCACTATTGAAAATCATTGCTGGCTTTGAACTACGATAACTCAACGAAAAAAGATGACAGGGCATTTAAAAAAAAAAACAGTTGGAAAGCCAATAAAATTCCACATCTAGTAATGTCGAAAAGATTTTTTTTTGATCTTTTGAAGAAAATACAGCACGTGATAAGTCTAACAAAAAATTCTAGATTTTATTCAATTTTGTACCTCGAGTTCAACTTTTACCAAGACCTAGGAAAATTGTTGCAAAAATCTGAAAATTATACGACATATAGCCTGAAATTTCATATTTAATTTAAACCAAAGAAACTTAAAAAAATCTTTATCGGTTCCCGAGATACGATTAAAAATGTTCAATCGTATCTGAGTTGAGATTTAGTCGACGATTACGTTTCCCGGCCGGTCTGTTGATTACCTCCTTCGTTGAGGCAGGACCGAATAGGCCACGCACAGAGCTGGTGCTTGATTGTGGCTTTTTTTTTGTAATTTTGATCATCGAAAAATTAAATAATGAGCGAGTTGTTTGTGTAAGAAAAATGTTTGTGTAAAGGAAAATAATAAACTACTTATTAGAACTTGAAAATATAATTTTTATTACACCAACGCACTGTTTTGTATTAATTTATTTTGGAAATTCTATTATTATTCACTTTTAATATTTTTGAGTGTTTTTCATATGAATAATTTAATTATAATTTAGCTGCCTGATTCGTTTCAAATATAGTTTACTCTCGTAAACCGAATAGGCCACAATCAAGCACCACCTCAGTGCGTGGGCTATTCGGTCCTGCCGCAACGAAGGAGGCGAGCAGCAGACCGGCCGAGAACCGTGCTAGTCGACTAAAACTCAACTCTGATACGATTGAACACTTTTAATCGTATCTCGGGAACCGATAAAGATTTTGAAAGTTTTTTTGGCTTAAATTAAAGATAAAATTTTAGGCTAGGTTGATTTTCCTAAAAGTTGAAGTCAAGGTACAAAAATTGAGAAAATCTAGATTTTTTTAAAAAACTTATCACGGGCTGTATTTTCTTCAGCAGATAAAAAAAAATCTGTTCGAAGTGGAATTTTATAGGCTTTCCAACTGCTTTTTTTAAATGCCCTGTCATCTTTTTTCGCTGAGTTATCGTGGTTCAAAGCCAGCAGGGATTTTTAATAGTGCTTGCGTCAATCGATCTTATAATTTCCGACGGTAGTGTAAATTTTAAAAAGACATCCTACTTGGTTAAAAATAGCTCTTTTTTGATAATTCAGCCTTTCGGGTTAAATTAAAAAAAAAAACATCCTACTTGGTTAAAAATGAGCTCTTTTTGATGATTCAGCCTTTCAGGTTAAAAAGTACAAACTAAACTTTTTTATTTAATTAAAATTTAACTATTTTGTTAAAAATTTTGTAGTTACAATATTGTAGTTACATTAAAAACTGAACTAATTAGAAAATTGAAAAAACGCAGAATAAACGAAAAACCAGTGTTAAGCTGACGGCTACGTTATTTTATAGGGTGGGGGGGGCAACATTGTTGATGTAATTAATTTCAATTTAATTAATTTTGATCATTCATACTTTCGGGTTAAAAATTACAAACTCACCCCTGACAGATTATTTTTTTGCATGCAAATTATATAATTTAATTAAAAATTCGACTATTTTGTTAAAAATTTTCTAGTTTAATTTTTTAGTTCCAATTTTTTAGTTACATTAAAAACTGAACTAATTAGAAACTTGAAAAAAACGCAGAATAAACGAAAAACCTGTGTTAAGCTGACTGCTACGTTATTTTATAGAAGGGAGAGGGGCAACATTGTTAATGTAATTCATAGATGTTCGATTTCTGATGTATCTGAATTTTCAGACCTTTAAATTTAATTTGATAATATTAATCAAAGTTTGCAGTTCAATTACTGTTAATTAAAGTTAATCTCTCAGCCCGATCATTTCAATTAGTAGCGTCTAACCTTTCCAATCTCAGTGTTTATAAAGACCATCAATAATAAGGAAGTCTCTAGGGAATCAAAAATTTGAAAACACAATAAGCAATACATTGTAGAAAGGTATGTACATATAAATATCAAATCTTCTCACAAAGGATTTTAAATAAAATGCACTAAAGATTAAGAAGGGAACCGTACTTAAAGGTCGGCTCAGCGAGAGAAGAGTTCGGAAAGCGAATGATTCTGCGTGGGCGTATGGGGCGTGTGTGCTTGAGGGAAAAAAATTTTACATGATGTAATGACGCCATAAGAGCCACTGATTTACAATGTGTTAAAGGTGCGGTTCAGCATGAAACACAGAACGCATTAAGCGCAACGAGAGTTTCACATCCGTGCGGAATTTGTGACGAAAGGCGGAGAAACTTACCAATTTTGGTATCAGAGAGAAGATTTATACATATATTTCCAACTCAAAATATCACCAACCTTATAATTAAAGTAATAGCTACGTTTTTAATTATACATATAGGGCGTACCCATGTCTTTTTTAATATACCGTCGACGGCGGTAATTATGAATTAAATTCACGAATATTTCAGATCGCGGCTTCGCCAAAAATCAGAAAATGTACTCAATTCTTTTGTGTTATGTATAAATTTTCTTGAGAGTCTTCTAAAGATTTCCTGAAAATTTAAATTATATTAAAAACACTCTTTCGAAGTTATTAGTCATCAAAGTTTCATCCATATTTACACTTCCTGTGGGGTGATTGTAGATGAAAATTCACGAATTTTTCGTATCGCGGCTTTGCCAAAAATCATTTATTTAACTTAATTTTTTTGGCATGATGTAAAATTTGTTTTGAAAGTCTTTTTAAAATATCCTGCAAATTTTAATAAAGAAAAAAATTATCCTTCTAAGTTATTCGTAACTAAAGTTTGATCGTTATTCACACTCCTGCTAAATAAAATTGTTCCTGAGAATTTTCTGAAGATATCGTGCAAATTTCATTAAATCCAAAACATATTTTTATTGGTTCAGAATACAAAAATATTTGCTTGGGTATTACGGAGTCCATTAATAACAATAGATTAACTTTTATAATTATTAATATTAAATAACGATATATTATTAATAAATTATAATTATTATTAACTGGTAATATATTTTTTAAAAGACTATATTTTTTAAAAATTTTTACGCTAGGTTGTACCTACCTAGAACGATCTTTTTCCTATTTTTTTCTTTCCTTAAGCACAAACACCAATCAATCAATTACGCATAAGGTGATATAGCCAGATCAATTCCTTCTGACGAAAATAAATGCTATAAGAAAGAATTAATATTTTCCATTTAAATGAAACAGATTTATATTTTAAATTTAAAAAATACAGAAAGATGAATAATTAAAGAACAAATATGACTTTTTACCATAAAGAATGAGTTTTTAATCGAAAAGAAAGAATTATCAACAAAATAGTTGAATTTTCGACCCAAAAGATGACTGAACAAGAATTTCAAAGATTTTTAAATGGGCATACCAGATTTCGAATATTCTTGAATACTTCAAGATTTTTTAGAGGATTTCAAAAGATTTCATTAAGAATTCAAACATTTTAATGCTTTTCAAATATTAAAAATATTTTAAAAAGGTTACAAACATATTTCAAAGAATTTATAAGAATTTCAAAAGATTTCGAGAATTTCAAAAATTTCAAAAAAGGCGCACTATACCAGATTTCAAACATTTTTAACATTTTCAAAAAGTTTTAACCAATTTGAGAAGATTTCAGTAAACTCAAATAATCATAAAAGATTTTACAAATATTTTAAATTATTCATAAAGATTTCAAAAAATTTCACAGAAATTTTAAAAGGATTTCAAAGTTTTTAGAAATATTTAAACCAACTTCAAAAGATTTAGCAAAGATTTCACCAAAATTTCAAGATTTTACCGAGATTCTGAACACTTTAAAGGTTTAAAGGAATTCACAAACATTTTATAGTATTTTAAAAATTTCAAAGATTTTTTTTTTTATTTTATGTATCTATTTTGGTGAATTTTGTATGAGATTGTGAATAAAGATATTAATGTCAGATTTATTAGGCTTAATAAATGCATTCTTCAAACATATTAAAAACAAATTTAATTTATTTTAAACAGCTTTTATCCACAAAAACGTAAGTCAAACGCAACGCCACGAAGATCAGGCAGATTATGGATCGTTGAAACAATCTCGGAACTGGGGCAATGGAAATTGAAAAAACAAAAAGTTTATGATTGAGTATAACAATGGCTATGTCCCCTATAAAAAATGTTTTATAAAATTTTGCCTTTTACTATATGTTTTTATGAAAAAAAAAATGATTTAAAAATATTTGGAAAATTGTATATGCTTTCAAATTTGTTTAGAAGATTTTAATGGAATTTCAAAAAGATTATATTATATTATAATGCTCCAGTGTTTTAAGATCATTACAAAATATTTTAAGAAATTTTGCCAAATATTTCAAAGAATTAATAATAAATTTTAAATATTTCAATCACATCAGATTTGAAGACATTTCAAAGATTTTAAGCTATTTCAATTTTTTTCGAATATTTGAAAAGATTTCTCGAAAATTTAAAATTCTGAAAGGTTTAAAAACATTTTAGAAGATTTAAAGGGATTTCTTTACAAATGTTTCAAAAGATTTTAGAGATTTCAAGGATTTCAAAAAAACGTGTATAGCAGATTTGTAAATTTTCACAAAGATTTCGAAAATTCCACATAATTTTTTTTTATTCCAGTAATTTAAAAGGAACACAAGATTTCAAAAAATTTAAAATATTTTATATGATTTTAAATTTTTTAGATGATTTCAAAAGATTTCACAAAAAATTTCAAATATTCCAGCTTTTAATGATCATTACTATAGATTTTAACCAATTTTGCAAAATATTTCAAAGAATTAATAATAAATTTAAAAGATCTAAAAGATTTTAAACATTTCGAAAAGTGTTCACATCAGATCACATCAGATTTCAAAACATTTCAAAGGTTTTAAGGTATTTCAATTTTTTTCGAATATTTGAAGAGATTTCTCAACAATTTCAAAAGTTCAAGTGATTTAAAACGAGTACAAAAGATTTCGAAAATTTTAAACGATTCTGAAAGGTTTCAAAACATTTTAGAAAATTTAAAGGAATTTTTCAAAGATTTCAACGAATACAAAACATTTCACAAACAAAGATTCAATAAGCATTTCACAAATATTTCAAAAGATTTTAGAGATTTCAAGGATTTGAAAAAGACATGTATGACAGATTTGAAAGATTTTACAAAGATTTCCAATATTTCACAACAATGTTTGATATTCCAGTAATTTAAAGGAAACACAAGATTTCAAAAACTTTAAAATATTTTATATGTTTTCATATTTTTTAGATGATTTCAAAATATTTCACAAAAAAAATCAAATATTCCCGTGGTTTTAGGAAATTACAAAAGATTTAAGAAAGTAGGCAAAATATTTTAAACAATTCATAAGAAATTTAAAAGATTTCAAGAATTTCAAAGAACTCTAATAATTAAAAAAAGTTTTAACTATTTCCAAATTTTTTAGAAGATTTCAAAAGATTCCACAAAGATTTAAAGTGTACCAGTGATGTCATAGGAATGTCAAAATATTTCAAGTATTTCAAAGCTTTTACCCTAATTTTTAAAGATAACGAAAAATTTCTTCAAGATTTTACCAAGATTTTCAATATTCTCCAAAATAATACAGCGAATGCACAAGAATTAAAAAATATTCTAAATACATTTACAAAGACGTCTTATGTTCGCAAAAGATAAAGAATTTATTCATTTATGGTTCTGTTTTTTTAATAATTTTTGGTCAATAGAAAATCAAAAAACTCCACTTTTAAGTTTGCAACAAACTGTTTTTTTAATTATTATTATGTAAAAACAAGAGGACCTAGAAAAACTTGATTTGGTGCCCTGGTAAACCTGGAAAAGACCTTGAATTTTGTTTTTAATACTTGCTGAACGCTCTGTTCTTACTTAAAATTTTAGTAATTTTAAGCGTTCAAAATTGATTTTAGTATATTGTGAAACTTTCAAACATTTCTGAGTCATCGATCTAATAGAAATTTTAATTGTTTAATGAAACTTTCAATATTTCAGTAGAACGTTTCACTAAATCACATCCATATTTACTTCTAGACAACAACAGTTAGAATTCAATCATTATAAAAATTTCAAATTGCAATCAATTTAATTTATCGGATAAGACTAGTTTTGCGCATTTGTATCGAAAAATGTCTTTCACAGATATGAAGCTCGTATTTTAAAAGCGCATGATATAAATTTCGCAGTAGATTTACGTTCCTAATGTCGGATAACTGCTCGTATAAGTGAAATATGTAATCCATAAATGTTACAGGGTGCAATAAAGCCTTCCCAAGACTACCTGTCCGGAGACAATATTGGCGTCAAATCCTATCAAGCCTTATCAAGTTAATCTAGCTCAGGCCAATATAGTGCACTATATATGTTGTTCTGCATTCATCCTGTGTTAAGATCGAACTACACACGCCCACGCTGAAAATCATTATTCACGGGCTTAATTACACAAAGAGAAATGTTTTATCTGGTGAGGTGCTTTAAAAGCTTTGAATGATTTGCGAAATGTGGTTTTGTTGCATTCGTATTTGAGAATTACGCGTGATCAGCAAATCACAGATTGACTTTACAGGCAAATATATGTATAGAAAGTGGTTTTCGATAAATTACTAATGAACGTCATGCTCAAACGAGAGGCGTTTGCAATTTACTTAAAAGAGTAAATAATTAAAAGAAATAGGTCGGGATTGGATTTTTATTAATTGTACGGCTTACCAACAGGAGATATTCCAAAATTTGACAATTTTAAAATTATAATATTATAGAAATATTTTGCAAGCTAAATGTTCATATAACTGGAAGTTTATTATATTGAATAAATAAATATAGTAATTATATTGCAAATTTTAAAAAAATTTGGCGAATTTTTTTAATTGTCGGGATAAGGAGTCACACTACCAAGGAGAGGGTTATCGCACCTTTGACGATTTGTGACGCAGGTAGTGGGGGGATAAATATAAATATAAATAAACATTTTTTTAATCCTTAAAAAAGAAAATTATTGATTTTATTTTGCAAGTACAGCATCTACATACGGAGTGCATGCTCTTTCCCATATTCCTCTCTTTACCACTATTTGAAAGAATTCCTATCTTCTCCCCTTTTTTAAAGAAATATCGCATTTTTTTCGTCTTTTTTTATTCAAATAATAATATAGCATAATAAAATAATAAGGCTCTAACCCAATAAAAAATAGCACTGCGAAGTACTGAAGATTTTCTATATTAAAAGAAAAAAATTCTAACTTTTAATATTACATCAATAACAAAATTTTAGCATACGCTAGAGCCTGAAATTTTATCTCTAATTTAAGTGAAAGAAACTTAAAAAATCTTCATCGGTTCCGGAGATACGATTAAAATTTGTTCAATCGTATCTGAGTTGAGTTTTAGTCGACGATCACGGTTCTCGGCCGGTCTGCTGCTCGCCTCCTTCGTTG